>CAUYQG010085044.1:0-29509 GCA_963574415.1 Tarsius wallacei | reverse complement strand
TGCGAGAGAGAGATGCTACTTTGCCTTGGTTTTATATAACTGTCTCTTGAAAACCCAGGTTTAGAAACAGTAAGATTGAAAGAGTTTGGGTTGTTCTATTAATATATTTAATTCATTTTACAATAGAACTCTCTATGGGATATCCTAAATAGCTAGCTCCCCCTATGCATTTCAAATTTGATTGGGCTTGCGAAAATTGGATTTACCTACAACTTCTCAGAAATAAATGTGCAGAACCAGTCTGTGGTAAGAGACACACACTGCTCCAGGCATCCTCATTTAAATGAGTTATTTGACAGTAGGAAGCAAATCGGGTAAATTTTGAACTTGACTGTAGTGGCCAGTTAGGGAAAAGGCAAATTATAGACTCTTTGGCAGATTTTCTGGAAATATCAATCTTATTCCCAGTCCTCTGCTTTGCTTATAATTAGGAATGTGCAGTGCTCTCAGATTTACAAAGAACTTTCATATTCTTTTTCTAATTTAACAGCTTATGTACTTTGTCTCATGAAGAGTGATATTTTTTCTCTCTTCTGCCTATTAAAACACTCTCACATTTTAATACCTACTTTTTTTTCGTGAATTTTTTTTCTCACTGTTCCAGGAAAAGGCAGTGACATCTTTCTTCTTTCTTACCTTCTGCTTGTTTCAGCAGATATCAGAAAACAAGTTATGTACTAGGAGAAATTGATAGGACATAATCTCTGTCTTCAAAAAGAGTCAAGCTCATGAACAAATGGGAACAGTGCTTGGCACTGTACCTGACATATAGTGTGTGCCATTCCATAAGCATAAACTGACTCGATTATTGCCTGATACCTAGAGGGGTGTGTGTGTGTGTGTGTGTGTGTGTGTGTGTGTGTGTGTGTCTGTACATCGCTATAGGAATGCAATGGTCCTGACCCAGAAAGTTTGTTCGAGTAGATAATACATGATCTGTGTCTTAAATGATAATAATAATTGTGGTTGCTGCTACTTGCCAGGTGCTCTTTTAAATGCCTTACATACATTAATTTATTTAATTTTCATAATAGTTTCAATGAAGTAACTAAGTATTACTATTCTCCCTACTTTGCCAACAAGGAAGTTGAAGGTTTGAGAGACCAAGGGTCATGTCCAGGGTCATCTGGCCAAAATGAGCTGAAGCTAACACTTTAATCCAAGAGATACCACCTTCACTACTGCACAAGGTGGTCATATATTTTTCATCCAAATGGAGTCACTCCTGAAAGTGAGATATGGTGATATTAATAACTAATATACTAATAGCTAATAACTGATCCTGCCCTAGGGCAAACTGGATGTATGACCACCCTACCAAATACTTCCTGCCTACTAAATTTTACATTTCCCATGAAATGTGTAATATCTTGCAAAAACTGTCTTACAACACCCAGTTATTTTCCTCATTCTCCATAGCACCTAGTACTACCATGAATGGTGAGTAGGACATACAAAAACTGTTATTGACCTTGATATCAAATTGAAATAATCAGATGGTCTAGATCAGTGGTCCCCAACCTTTTTGCATCAGGGACAGGTTTTGTGGAAGACATGGACTGGTAGGGGAAAAGATGGTTTCTGGATGGTTCAAGTGCATAATATTCATTGTGCACTTTATTTCTATTATTATTTCATTGTAACATATAATGAAGAAACTATACAACTTATCCTATAAAAAGGAGGCATGCACAGAATTGGTAAATACAATAATGGGCAGGCCAAGTGCAGACTAAAATAAGTGCCAGATTCTGACTTAAAGCCTGCCACCAGATGCAGCTGTATAATTGAAGTACATCAACTCACTTGCCGCTCACAAATAGGGTTTTGATATGAGTCTGAAAGCAATTGATTTATTATGGTCTCTATGCAGTCAACCCTCACTGCTAATGTTAATCTGTATTTGCAGCCACTCCACAGTGCTAGCATCACCGCCTCAGCTCCACCTCAGATGATCATGCATTAGATTCTCATAAGGAGCATCCAACCTAGATTCCTCACATGCGCAGTTCACAATAGGATTCACACTCCTATGAGAATCTAATGCCACCCCTGATCTGAACAGAAGGTGGAACTCAGGCAGTAATGCAATCAATGGGGAGTGGCTGTAAATACAGATGAAACTTTGCTTTGCTGCCGTTCACCTCCTGCTGTGTGGCCTGGTTCCTAACAGGCTGTGGATCTCATTATTGATCAATGACCTGAGGGTTGGGAACCCATGGTCTAGATCACTCTTTCTGTTCTCATATTACAAAGCAGTTGGTTAAATGTGTCCTCTGTCTTAAACAATAGAAGTGAAGGGTGGACAATAGGGATGAAGGAAAGGAGAGATTGCTGTAGTTATGGAAAAGCATGTGGGCACATAGGGACTTTTGAAAGAGGGAGGGAGGAGGAAGAAGCAGGGATAATTCATCCTATCCATTCAGGGACAGTGATTTTGAGACTGCTTTAGACCCATTGTTCTTAGTCTTTTTTTGTCACAGTTCACAAGCTGTATAAATTCCCTGGGTGTGCTCTGATTAGCTATAATTGCCCCCAACATCATTTTATGATTTCTCAATATGGGCTTTAGAATAGATAAGAAAGGCAGCAGCTTGTGTGTTATTAATCCCCATAATCTAACTCCACTTCTTTCACTCTCTCTTTAGAATTGAAATGCAAGTGAATGAGAATGACCTTGTGATTGGGATAACCTTCAGTTCATTCTTATTGACAGTCAAGAAGTAAATTATCCTAAATTTCTGTACCTTAATTATAAGTAGTTGTAAATCACGTGTTGCTCATCTCCCACACAAACAGAGCAGGCCAGGACACACATGTCCTGAAACAATGTTTGAAAGCCTATGCCAGTAGAAGTATTCTGCTCCAGCCGGAAATAGAATATTTTGCATGAGATTCAAGTTTATTGAAATTGTAAGCAGAGTAACCCTGGTCTTCTTTCATTTCCAAAAGGAATATCCTATTTACTTACACTCTTTGCCACCAATTCTGCATTCTAGGTGGGTTTGTAAGCCAGTAGCCCCATTAGCAACTATAGATGGCATCTTCTCATTTTTTGGTTCCCGGGTCTTTCTGCATGGCTGGGTTTTCAATTCCAGCTATTCTTCAGTTTCATGTTTGCTCGCTCTCTTTTTCTCTAACGTGAGCGTGAATGTTAGAGCTCAATTTTGTTGTGAATGCACATATGTTATATCTTGATACAAAGTGATATGAGAAGGGATTTTTGGCAAAGCGTACTTAATCACTGTAAATATTTCCTGTTGTTATTTGAATTCATGATGAATTTTAGTCAGGTGGAAAATATCCTTAATTGGCCCAATTTAGAATTCAAAAGTAATCCACAGAAATAATGTGTGACAGTGCTGGGTTTAAATCTATGCATTTCTCATCTTTAAGGTGAAAAATGGGTTACTAGATAGATATCAATCTTTCTGTTTCAAGTCTCCGCAAACAGAATGATTAAATAATGCTTGGCAGCTCTAACGCTACAGTGTAGAAGAAGCTTCAGATCATCATGACAATGGGACTGGCACTTTTTCTCCAAATAATGATGTTTTGTCTTTGAGTACATTTAAATTTTGGAACCTAGTTTTAAAATATCTTCTTTCTGGGATGGCGGCTGTCATAGTCAATGTAAAAGTTCAGGCTTTGTGAAGTCTAATTCTGGCTTACATGGTGGACATTCAAGAGCTTTTGTTGACTGATCCTCCATGCTTTTATAACCTAGATGTCTGTGTTTTCCTTCTTGGCAAACAATTTTTACCTTATTCGCCATATCTACTCCAGCTTCAGTGTCTTTGCTGCTGAAGTCCCCCTTCTCCCCCATTAATCCTACTGTTTCCTTCCTGCTAACTCTAGGCCTACATTTTTAGAGTCTCTGTGTTTCTTCATCTTCTTCCTGGGTTGTTGTGAGGAATAAGAAGCTAATGCATATACAGCACTTAGTATAATGCCTGGTACCTAGAAAGTGCTACCTAAGGGGAGATATCATGAACATTTCTGTCCCCGTCAACTTCCTGAGCCATCCTTCTCAGAATTCCAATATCCTCACATTGTTTCAAATTCTCCCTTAGTTGTTTTGTTGGAGAAAAATTTGCTTCTCCAATGATGAGAGCGGAAATTGTTCCCAAGGTGGTGAGATTATGATAATTGAGGGAAGTCTTATCTCCAGAGTCCCCTTGTCTTCCTCACATGAGATTCTGGAAATGTAATAACAATTACATTGGTAAGTCATAGAGGGACTACAAAAAGCTGCCTGTGAGCCCATTGTGGCTCACCTGAGGTTTTGAGCACACACTCTATTGTATGACAGCTTCCTCCCAAGTGTCATACTAGTAGGTTGAACCAATTAGTGACTGCCTCTGAATTAGAATAGTTATTATAGAATTTTTAGGCCTTAAATTTCATTCCATTGATACTACCTCACAAAACTGAGGGGAAAAACCTGAAGCATTCTTTACAAAAGAGAAGGAGGTGAGGCAAGTACTTTGCCTACATGACTTTGCCTACATGCACTTTGCCTACATATGTGTCATATCCAATAGGTATAGAGCAGAACCCGATGGGTCCTTTCCACTCTATGTTGCCATCAATCAAAAGTTTAGGTGGTGGCGCAAATGTGAATTTCTGATAATATGAATTATTGCTGAAAGTTCTTAAACCCTTGTGTTCCTACCTGTGTTTAGAAACTTCAGCAAGGGTTGGCCTTAGGAATGAGGAATTCTTAGGATTGCTAAGTCTAACAGTAAATTCAGACATAATGAGTTCCTAGGTGGGAATGAGACACAATTTGCCTAAAGTTGTTTTGGCAACTAGAGTGACAATAGCACCAAAACTCGGTTTTCCTCTTCCTGATTATCTAAATATTTTTTTGTCCTCCTGTCAGGGTTATTGGCAAAAGATGTGATGATAAGAGAAACCTTTTGTAGGGGATGGGGTTGCCTGGCAATGCTTTTTCCCCAAAGCCAAGAGGCATTGCTTGTAGTCAACATGCTTTAGCAAATACTGTAGATCCCTTGAGAGTTATATGAATAGATCTGTGATGTGCAGACTTCAAGTTGCATAATAATCACACCCGGAGTGCAAATGTTGATCCTGGATCCCTCTTCCCAGAGAGGGAGGAGTGCTGAAATTGTTCCCAGGGTGGTGAGATTAGAATGATTGAGGAAATTCTTATCTCCAGAGTCCCCTTGTTTTCCTCACATGGGATTCTGGAAATGCAATAAAAATTACATTTGTAAGTCATAGAGATAGTAGATCAAAGGTGAGGCCCAGGAATCTTCATTTTAAAAAAATCTCCTAGTGTTTTTGATGTAAGTGTTCTACACCTTGAAAATGACTGCCCTGCAAGCTGCACAACCACACAGCTTGAAGTTTTGGTGCTTGAATTGTGGAACGCACAAAGGCGTATGCTTATTTGCTATGTATGCTTATTTGAATTCAGTTCTTCGGTGAGCCTTAAAAACTGCATAACCTCCTAGTGCCTCAGTGCTGTCAGAGAACTTTTCACTGTGTAACCCCCAGGATCCCTTCAGGCTTTGCCTTTTTAAAAGAATGAAGGTGAGGGGGAGCGGGCTATGGAATATTTATTACCATGGATCTGACTCAGTATGGTGATTTTGTACATGCTGTTAATTTAATTAATTTAATGCTCACTTCAGCACTATGAAATAGGTATTGCTATCTCTGTTTTACAGATAAGGAAACAAATTCATAAAGGTCATGCATTTGTTCAAGATCACCCAATTAATGAATCATAGACTTACGATGCAGATTCAAATCCTCCCGACTCTAAAGCCCATGCCCTTTATGTTACAGAGAATATATGACATAACATATAACCTTCCTCTTCCTTCAACCTGACCTTTGCTCACCCAAAGCCATGGGAGAGGGATGTTATGGACTGAATGTTTATGTCCTCCCTAAGATTCATATGTGGAATCCTTAACTCCCAATGTGGTAGTATTTGGAAGTGGGGACGTAGATGATTAGGTTTAGATGAGGCTATAAGGTGGGGCTCTCATGGTGGGATTAGTGTCCTTATAAGAAGAAGAAGAGAGACCAGAGCTCTCTCTCTACTATGTGAGGACACAGATAGAAGGCTGCTCTCTGCAAGCTTGAGAGAAGGCCCTTTCCAGGAGCCAAATCTATTGGCATCTTGGTCTTGGGCTTTCCAGCTTCTAGAACTGTAAGACAAATATCTGTTGTTTAAGCCATCTAGCTTATGATATGTTGTTATAACAACCCAAACCGGTTAATAATAAGGGTCATTAATGGACTCTAGGTTACGGAGTGATACTCTATGTTTAAGGAATGATAACATGTTATCTGGTCAAGCCGAGTTTTTAAAAAAACATTTATTTTAAATTGACAAATAATAAGTGCATATATTTATGAGTTACAGTGATGTTTTGATACATGGTTACATTATGGGATGATCAAATCAGGCTAATTAATATATCCATCATCTCATATACTTATCCTTTCTTTGTGGTGAGAACAGTAAAAATCCATTTTTAAAGCAGTTTTGAAATATGCATACATTGTTATTAACTGTACCACAATGCTGTGCAAATAGCTCATCAGAACTAATTTTTTTCTTCTTAGTCTTTGTACCTATGGCCAACATCTCCCCTTTCTCCATCCACCCTCCACCACCACCCTTCAGCCTCCATGCGACTCTCTACGTCTATGAGTTTGACTTTTTTAGATTCCACATGTAAGTGAGATCATGTGGTATTTGCCTTTTTGTACCTGTCTGATTTCACTTGGCATAACATCCTCTAGATGAAGAGTATGCCATTGTGTGTGTGTGTGTGTGTGTGTGTGTGTGTGTGTGTGTGTGTAACATTTTCTTTATCCAGTTGTCTATTGATGGGCACTTTGATTGTTTCCATATTTTGGCTGTTGTAAATTATACTGCAATGAACATGAGAGTGCAGCCATCTCCTTGCTATATGAATTTTAATTCCTTTGGTTATATACTCAGTAGTGGGATTGCTGAATCACATGGTAATTTTATTTTAAATTCTATTTTTAGTTTTTTTTTGAGAAATCTCCATACTCTTTTTCATAATGGCTATACTAAATTTTCCTACCAACAGTGTGAAAAGGTTTTCTTCACATCCTCACCAACTCTTGATATATTCCATCTTTTTGATAATAACCATTCTAACAGGTATGGGGTGATTTTAATTTATATTTCCCTGATAATTGAACATTTTTTTCATGTATCTGTTGACCATTTTCATGTCTTCATTTGAGAAATTTCTGTTCAGGTTCTTTGTCCATTTTAAAATCAGGCTATTTGTTTTCTCATTGAGTGGTTTGAGTTCTTTATATATTTTGGATACTAATTCTTTGTTGTATGTACAATTTACAAATATTTTCTCCCATTCTATGGTTTGTCTCATCACCTTGTTAATTGTTTTATTTGCTGTGCAGTTTTTTCTGAGACACCAATATGAATTACCTAAAATTAGTTAGTGATCTAGTAAGGGAAAGACTACTAGCTTTTTATGGTTCTATTTTCCAAATAAAGATTTCTTTTATTCACAGTGTTTCTCTAATTTTTTTTGCCTTACCTGAAACCACTAATCACTAAATATTTAATGAAACTTAATCCTCATCTGCAAGGAGTTTTTAATCTAGTTGAATGGATGAGATTAACTACAGAATCAGCCAGAGCACCATCCGCCATTCACCCCCAAAAGTTCTAGTGATATGCTCGATTATTTTAAGAACATTTTGCTAGGTAATTAATGAATAGTTTTATTACAAATTATACATTTATTTTTTTTCTAAATTCTAAACTATTCCTACTAGATGCATTTAGTTAAGTTAAAAAGAAAGACTCAATTTAAGAGAAAATATTAAGTAACTGATAGTAGAGGTTTTTATAGTCGTAGGACAAAATGTGGAAGGCAGCCTGTGAAGTTCCCAGAGATGGGAGAGAATGGCCATGATGTTAAGACTGGCTGATATTTGTGAATGCTGAGAAGCTGTGTTATGACTGGACAAGGAAGAGGAAAAGGGCATCAAATTACAGGCACTTTAATAACTTTCTCACACTACCCAGGTTCTCCCAAATTGGCAACCACTGATTTACAGAGCAACTAATGTATTGTCCATGAGTTTTAGCCTTCAAGTAACATAAGAGTTCAGTAATAATGTTGCTCATTATCAGGTATACAGCTGACAGCTACTCTGTGGAAAAGTTGGGCTGGAGCTAGTTCCTGAAAACAAAATATGTTGAATATAAAATGATAGAGGGTATTTTAGGCAGTGGTCCAGCAGAAATTTGGTATAGATGCAATAATGTGTTCAGAGAACTTTGAAATACAATGAGAGAGTGGTTTGATTATGTACTAGTTAGCTATGGCCACAACAATGATATGTATGTAACAAACCATTCCAGAACTCAGTGGCTAGAAAAAAAATCACTTATTCTCAAGGACTTTGGGGTTGACTGAGATGACTCTGCTTCATGATATGAGTCAGCTAGTGTGTATCTCTCATCCTCATTGGGGTAGCAGGTGAGTCAAAACATATTTTTTGTATGGCAAAGAAAAATGCAAGACAAATCCCCAAAATATATATATGCATATTTTAAGCCTTTGCTTATGTCACATCTATTAACATATATTGGCCAAAGCAACACACTTGACTGAAAACAAAATCAAAGAGTAAGGAAATAAACTCCACCCACATTTCTAGACTCAATGTGACTATACTAGATTTTGAAGTTTGAAGTTGACTTAAAGTGAAGACTCAATGAGTAGTCTTTTAGGTGCTTCTGGGGGCTACATTTTGCACATAGTTTGAGTGAGGAGTGGTCTCATCCAATCTATCTTTGCAGCCAAAATAAAAGAATGTGTTTGTGCAATAATTTAGGACAGGAGTCAATACGCATTTTCTGTAAAGGGTCAGATAGCAAATATTTTACTCTTTATAGGCTACACTGTCTGGGTAGCAGTTATTCAAGTCTGGCACTGTATCAGGAAAGCACCCTCAGACTGTATGTGAACAAATGCATGTATCTGTATTCCAATAAAACTTTATTTACACAAAGAGCTGGCAGGAGGACCGGATTGATTCCTAGGGCTGGATCTGGCCCCTAGGCTATAATTTGCAGGACAAGTGATTTAGGAGACAATGTGTGAATATGCACTGGGCAACAACACTTTGCTGTCCTTGTGGAATTAAATTAACCTGTATTACACAGTCTCTGACTTATATTTTATCATCTGGTTGAAAAACAAAACCTGTGGTTGTTTCCAAAGCTGAGGTTATAGTAGATGCTTCCTTTTTGTTGTGCAAATCAACCAGTGTTAATTGGGAAAACACATTTTTAGATGACTGAAATGTGTTCTGATGTGGAATCACTAATTTGTGCCTGATTCTGTTTGGCACATGATTTTTATCAGAGGATTTACATAGAGATTCTCTTTTGGCCTCTGACATGATTTCCGAGCAATCAGAAAATACTTTAAGATCAAGAGTAGACAATTTTTCTTTCCGTGGGAGAGAAATGAGTTGACAAATAATGTAGAAATAAATCATCCATTTCTATTTATTTACAGTTGGGAGCCATTTAAGGTTCAATTTAGAAGGGAGATTTCTGTTCCTCCTCCAGCTGAGCAGCAAACACATTGGCTTAATACTCTCCCTAAATTTTGTCATAGAAGCCTCTTGGCTGTGAATTCTGCACTTTCTTCTATTTGTCTCTGGAGTGTTTTTTTTTTCCCCAGTCTCTTCTCTGGGCCAAGGTTTAGGGCATCTCTGACTTGGTCAGGTCATCTGGAATCACCTTTGCAAATCTGTTGCCTAAATTTCCAGAGTTATATATATATATATACCTTTCTCTGTGGATTTTCTTAATAATTGAATTGTTTATTTCAAAAACTGTTCCCTGGGATTCAGGCTTCACTTAGAAAGTGTAGTTTTCTAAACCGAGAATGGAATTCTCCCCATCTTACCATTGAGGCATTAGGTAAAGTAAGCACCATGTCAAAGAAGCTTCCTTAAAAAGTGAGAATGCATCTAACTGCCTGTATTTCTCTATTAAAGCTCACATTTTTTTGGTGAGCTAAATACCATCTCTCTTTCTCTCTCCAAGTTAACATAGCAGGAGCTGGAGCAATTTTCGACCTTCTTAACCTAATTTATTAGCCATCACTGAAATTCTGCTTTCATTGACTGATATGTGAAGATGAATATGCTCTTATTTTGTATTTAGGAGATAAAAGCAAAAGAAATAGAACAAGGTGAAACCAGGCAAGTGAATTTACTCAGGGAATATTTATTGATAGGTGAAAAGAGGCTGCTGTTTACTGAATGCCTGCTGAGTGAGGGCTATGCGGCTCTAAGGAGCTAGTAACTTGTCACAGTCTCAGAGGCAGGACATGGCTGAGCTGACATTAGAACCCAATTCTAGCCTCAAAGCTCGTTTTCTTTTCCCCATGTCACTGTTTCACAGTAGCAGTGTGTACTGATTTAAAGAAGCATCTGGGAAGTTATACATCTTATTTACTGTCTCTGAACTATTTACTCAGTAAGAAGTTTGAATTTTTATGATATTAGAGATAGGAAATGTCTAATGTTAATTTTGTTAGTATTTGTTTCTTTGTTTTCTCTCTATTATGGTAGGCTAAGTTTTCCTACTTTATTAACTGGACAACAGCAAAATTGTAGAAACCTTAAATATTCATTTAAGTCATAAAAAATGCAACATCCTGACTGTTATCATTTTTTTCCCTACTAGTGCACCAAAGGAAAGATGCTGGTTTCTGAGTGTATGTGGCTCACTCTGTGAGAATGGTAGCCAAATTTTTAATAGTGTTTCTATGGGTTTGACATTATTCTAAGACTTTACATATATTGACTCTTTAATTCTCAGAATAACCTTATGAAACAGATACTGTTATTATTCCACTGTAAAGGATGAGAATAAAGAGACACAGGGAGAGGTGAGCTAACTTCCCCAATTAACTTTATCACAGCTACTGAATGGTGGAGCCGAGATTTAAATTCTGGCGTCAGACTCCAGTCAGAGCCTGTGGTCTTAAGGAAATGGACTTCATTGAGCTCTGTAATCAGTCAGGGATTCTCTCAAACAGAACCTGTCTCAGCCTTTTTCCAAAGGCCGGCCCACTTCAAGGCACACAGTAGGTGTGTAATAAATGATTGTTGCCCAAGAGATGTTAGAAATATTTGAGCATAAATTTCCCTTTTAAAATTATCTTACAGGTTTCAGAACATCTAATTATAGGGTCAGCTGAACAAATAAAGTTTGAGAATGAGTATTTTATTCAGGATACGGGCTTGTTATATCCCTGTGAAAGCTCAAGAGAGCTCCAGTGTTTGCAGAAAAGTTTTATAAAGATTAAAACAGTATCCACTCCCCTTTCCCTGGTGAGATGATCATTAATTAAGGAAATGCAGGCATCGATCTGTTTGATGGCTTTCTATCAGCAGAGCCCTGACCTGTGAAAGACAGGCTGAGATTTTCATGTACATTTCAGGGATGTTTCCCAGGTGGATGTCAAAGGATAATGGATGCAACTAGCAGGAACTACACTGACCCAAAGACTCTTCTTTTATTTTAATAATGTGATTGGAATTAGGTTTGTGGTGATGAGTCGAACAGGTTTAGAATATCAGTCACACCTCTGAACAACAACAATAACAAGTGGGAGTGAGAGAAAGTAAAGGGAAATAACTCTGTTAGTCTGAAACAAAAGAAGAAAAAAAATCTGCATTTCTGTTGCTATAATTATTTTTTAGATTCACAAGTATGTTTTCTTATATTTTGTATGTTTTCTTACATACTGGTCCTTGGCATCCATTGTCTCCTTTTCTCTCATATTTAACCTGCACTTTGCTTGCGGTTGTTCTAGTAAAAGGGGTTGCCTCTTTGCACCTTATCTGGCCTTTGATGAGTATTTATGTTTCTTAGGAATGTATGAGTGTGAGCCCCAAGTTGTCCAGCAACTGCTGTGTGAGCTTGGAAAAGTCATATGACTTCACTCTCCATCAATTTTATTTTTATTTTATTTTATTATTATTATTATTTTTGAGTCATGGTCTCACTCTATTGCCAGGCTGGAGTGCACCAGCATGATAACAGCTCACTGCAGCCTTGACCTCCTAGGCCCAAGCAACCCTCCCACCTCAACCTCCCAAATTGCTGGGATTACAAGCATGAGCCACCACATCTGGCCAATTTTCTCTTTTATAAAATGAAGTCATTAGTTGTAATCAACATCTCACATCCCCCCACCTCCACAGTTCCATTTTTCTTTATTTTTGTAAATTTTTAAAAATTTTTATTTTTTGAGTTGGAGTCTCACTCTGTTGCTTAGGCTGGAAAACAGTGGCACAATTTTATTTTATTTTATTATGATGATTATTTTTGAATTGGGGATCTCACTCTGTCGCCCAGGTTGGAGTGCAGCAGCATGATAACAGCTGACCACAGCCTTGACCTCCTGGCCTCAGGTGATCCTTCCACCTCAGCCTCTTGAGTAGCTGGGACTACAGGTGCACACTACCATGCTCAACTAATTTTTTGATTATTTTTTTGGAGAGACAAGGTCTTATTATGTTGCCCAGGCTGTTCTGGAACTCCTGGACTCAAGCAATTCTCTTGCCTCAGCCTCCCAAAATGGTGGGATTACAAGCGTGAGCCACTGCACCTGTCCTCGATTCTCTTTTCTTATTTCCTTGGCATGCTAAAGTGTGTTGTTTCAAGTAAGTCCATTGAGAAGAGACTCCGTTTTCAAGATATATGTCAATGTTTCTGAGAAAAAGTGCATATTGTCTCCCAAAAAAGTGCTAGTTCCTCTAAAATATGATTTAACTTATGTTATGTTTTACTAAAATGAAAGTCCTCAGTCCTATTAATGAGTGAGTTTTGATTTAAGTGAAATTATGTGTTTTCTAAGAGGTGCAGACTTTTGCCTTTGGCTCTAATTATTGTGATAGAAAGTGTGAGGTCATCCACTAGTAAAGCAATTTGTGAATTTTCTTATTCTTCTAACTATAATATTGAAAAAAATTCTATATGCAATATAAAGTAGATATGTATTATATCTTCATATGACAGCTTTAGTATACAGTATTTTGTTTCGTTAGCACCGATTGTTGCTACTGCTTTAAAAGCTAATCATGTAAGATTTGTCTTCTCTTGAGCTCAACTAATTGTCCATCATTCTTTAGCCCGTCTGCTCCACCCATCTGTTCATTTATCCATCTGCCCAGTTGTCTGTCTGTCCATCTATCCATCCATCCAACCTTCTATCCTTGCGTCCGTGCATCTACCCATCCATCTGTCCTTAAGGATTTTATCTGACAGGATCATTCCAACACATTGTAATAGAAATTCTTTTTCTTAATGCCTGCAACCTAAGGCTATAAAGAAACAGTTCAAAATATCACATGTTTCTATTTTGAATTCTTTATAATTTGATGAGGAACATTCTTTATTTTATTCCAGGCACTTTCATTTCTTACCACATTCCCTGGGATAGCTATTTATCTTTCCTAAGCTTCAATTTCAGTCTTCAAATTGAGAGCCTATTTCCCACCTCATAGGGTTGTTTTGTTGTGAGACTTAAATGTGATCACAGGTATAAAGCGCTTAGTGTGGTGTTTGGCATGCATCAGTTCCCTTTTCTCTCGTTTTTAACCTGCACCTTGCTTACTATTATTCTAGTAAAAGGGTTGTCTCTTAGCAGCTTATCTGGCTTTTGGAGTATTTTTGTTTCTCAGGAAGAGGTATTTGAAACTGATTCTGATTAATTTCAACAAAAAGGGACTTTTTGCAAGGCTATAAGGAGCTCGTAGAATTGATTGATAGTGAAATTTGTGTAGACAGACACTGGAACCAAGGAAGCTGCTAATCGCCAGGATGCAGGAAGGAAGGAATAATCTCATAGCTGGAATGGTCGAGTGGTTAAACCTAACTGCCATTTCCTCTGGTTTTTTATTTTCCTATCTCTCAAGATTCAAAGTTGAAATAAAGAGGAGTCTGATTGACTGAATTTAGGCCACATGACTTCTCCATAGCCCTACTGAAAGGAGAGGCCCATTCGCCGAGATCCTGTGGTAGGAGTAATGTTCTAGATTTACCCTTCCACCACAATATACATACTAGTGAAGGCTATGCATTTCCTCCTAAGGCACACAGAACCAGTAGGAAGAGGAAATGCATGCTAGATGGCCAAAGAATAGCAAATGTCAGTGACAGTGAGCATATGTGAGCTCACACTATCTATCCCAACATGATTTTACAGACTCAGAATCCATTAGTTCTTAGTCTTTATCTTGGTAAACTTAAAGGCTTTGATTGATTTTAGTTTGTTCTCCTAAGACAGCCCGTTCCATCTCTTAGGATGTTTTAATTGCTCATCCCTGGACCCTCTCCAAGTCTTGTTAAGTCTTTATTGAGCTGTGGTAACCAGCGCTGCACAGTTTTTGTGCTGACATGGTATGTTTGGTTTCAAGAAGAGGTTAATGTGTTTGGTTTTATGGACAATACCTTTGGTCGACATGAATGCTATTTGTTGGAGAAAAATAAGTTTTATTTTTTATATTACTTGGACATCCAGCAATGCAAGGCTTGCTGGCATTGGGAAGGTCTAGTGTTTTAGAAATAGAAGAATATGAACAAAGAGTGGAGTTATTTGACACCACTTAGGAGAAGGGGAACAATAAACAAGGATCTGCTCTTCTATACACCCTCAATTTGTTCTCTGAATGCAAAAATCCCTTGGTTTGGGGTTTAGATACAGGTTGATTTGGTTATCAGTTCTGATTTTCCAAATGTATGATTTTGAACAAGTCACTTTGACGTTATGGAGTTTCAGTTTTGTGATCAGTGAAATAAGAATAACACTACCTAGCTTTAAGATTAAGCGTGAGTCATATGATTATACTAATTAAGGCTTTGGCAGAATATCTGGCACATGGTAGAACTAGAGTTTAAAAATCTCATTTTCTCTGTATCCTCTCCAGCATCTGTTGTTTTTTGAGTTATTGTTGATGACTATCCTGACTAGAATTAGGTGGTATCTCAGAGTGGTTTTGATTTGCATTTCTTTGATGATTAGTGAGGCTGAGCACTTTTTCACATATCTGTTGGCTGCTTGTATGTCTTCTTTTGAGACATGTCTATTCATTTCTTTTGCCCACTTTTTAATAGGGCTGGCTTTTTTGTCCATTCGGCATGGCATGTTGGAGTTCCTTGTAGATCCTGGATATTGGGTCTTTGTCATATATGTAGTTGGCAAATATTTTTTCCCATTCTGTGGGCTGTTTCCTCATTCTCTTAATGGTTTCTTTTACTTTAGTCCATCATATTCAGTGGTCTATCACAGAAACAAAGAACTGAGTACCACATGCTCTCAATCATAAGTGGACCCTGAACATTTATCATAATACCATATGAAAGGGATTGGCAGGTATCTTTTACATAGAGTGATGAGCAATTATCTTAACGCTATAAGAAAGTGATTGGCAGTAGTGGCAAACTGTCGGGAAAAGGGGACACGCTTCATCAATAAGGGTACCTGATCTCAAACCAGGTGAAGTGGGGGCCAAAGTGAGGACCAAACTTTACCTGTACAATGACCATTTGTATACCTAATCCTGAATTGTACCCCACATCTTTAAAATAAAAATTAAAAAATATACATAATAAAATTCCCCATTATCTGGCAAAAAATAAAGAAAATAAAAGAAAGGGATTGGCAGTAACCAGTCACTGCCAATGGTGGAGGTCACATAACACTAATAAGGGTACCTGATCCCAAACCAGGTGAAGTCAGGACCAACGGGAGACCCAAACTTCACCAGTACGATGACCACTTATGTACCTAACCCTAAATTGTACCCTATGTCTTTAAAATTTTAAAAATTAATTTTCTATTCCTTTTGCACCAAAAAGACAAGGGAAATCTGAAATAATTGACATCATTAGACCCTACTGCGGTTAGTCAAGAGGAGATTTTACAGAAGAGGAGTGACGTGACTTCATGGAAAGAAGGTGCAAGAACATGAACAATAACAAAAAAGGCAAGATGAGTGAAAGTTCAAAGTCAGGAAGACCAACTAGTTTTTCATTTGGTTATCATAGTAACTGGTTAGAAAAGGATGGAAGATTGTAGCTAAAGAGATGAGTTGATTTCACTTGATTAGTTTAGAAAGCATACCATCAAAGTAACACTTAAAATGATAAATTCATTCATAATGCCTTGCCAGTCTCAAACAGCAGAGTGACTGGTCTATTAAGCAATGGATACTTTCAATTTTTATTTATTAATTTTTAAATTCCATGCCGTATCTCTGATCAAGGGTGTTGACTTTTATTTTCACAGACCCTCTTCTGACCTCTTCTAAGTTGTCTATGTGAATAGACACTCTGCATCTGCCCTTCCAGGGTCACTTTTTTCAGATAATCATAGAATGTTCAAGATAAGCTATTCCAATCTACCTAATTATTAGATGAAAAAACCAAAGATCTGAGATCTTCGATGATTACAGACTTTTGGAGGCATTTTGTAGTTACAAAAAATAAACATAAGATTTAGGTATATATTTTTCACTTTAGAAGATGCATGAACTTGGATATGTTACCTGACCCTTAGAACCCCAATTTCCTCTCTTTATAATAGACAGACAATTGACAATAGCTGTCTCAAAGGATGACCATAAGGTTGAAATATGGAAGCAATTATAGAATACCTCACAGGAGAGATCAATAAGTATTTATTCCCTTCCCCTTCCTTTTGGAACTGATCCATATTCTGGAATGTAGGGAGAGGGTTGCTTCATCCCTTAGGGGAGAAATATCAAGGGGAAGGGAATCACAGAATAAATCTAAGGTAAATGAGTATGTTTTTTCCCTCTTTTCTTTTTCTATAGTCAGTATCATTTTGGGGAAGGAGGTGAACAGCGTTTTCTCCTCAATCACTGGGCCCGGGGCTGGGACACTTCTCATGATTCTGGTTGAAATTTAATCTGACATTTGAGGGGTGAGACAGATGGCTATCTTCTCCATTATGGATAACTGCACCCCAGCCCTTTATCCACGACTCTGCAAATGTGTTTGGCTCCCACAGCAGGTTTATGCGTTGGCAATTTCGGTGAAATGATTCCTTCCAGCTCGGACACGTAAAGACTTGCAGATGGCCCCGTGGCTTTTTTCTCTCACCTTTCTTTTACTTGTTCTCACAGTCTTGAAATTTACAAAACTTAAGGCTACAAAGGTTGTTATCCAGAAGTGAAGGGACGGTTGAACTGGAATTTTTCTCTTTAATTAAATTTAAAAAATTCATTCAACTAAAAAGGACCACAAATAAAAGCAATGCATAATATACGGTAAGGCACAGTGCATAGAGAGCCTATGTATAAATTAGAGAAACTGGGTTTTAATTTCAGATTTCCACTTACCTGCTCTAGGATGTCTGGGTGTGTAACCTAGGCCACCTCATTTTGAATATTTTTAGAATCCTTTCTAGCATAACTTTTTGTAACACTGTATTTTCCTTTTAATAATGTTATTTTCACAAACTGTTATAAATATATAGAAAATTTCAAGGTATAATATAGTAAACAATCTTGTACCCAACATTGTATCCTATCAAATCTTAATATATTGCCATATATGCCTTCCTTAAGAAAAGTTATAGATAGCATTGAAATGCCTCTAGACACATACTGGATCTCATTTATCTTCTTGTTTCCTCAGAAATAGTCATTTTCTTACAGTTGATACTTATTATTTCCATACATGTTTTTATACTATTACTACATATCCACATATCTATAAACAATATGTAGTATTGTTTGGATTGCTTTTAATTTTACAAAATTATACCGTAATGTATATATTCAACTGCCATTTGCTTTAGTCACTCAATGTTTTTGAGATTTGTCCAAGCCCACATACATAGCTCTAGTTCATTCATTTTAATTAGTATAGAGTAATCTTGTATGAATTGTTCAAAATTTACTTATCCTTTTTCCTGTGAATAAGTTTTACAATTAAAAATAATGCTGGGATTAATGTACCTGTATCAGTCTCCTTCTGCTGTATGCATCTTTAATTTGCTTTGATATTGTCAAATTGCTTCTGAAATTTGGAACACCATTGTTCCAATTGCAATTACCTGGCAGCTCCAGCAACTATTAAGACACCTACATTCACATATTTTTGTTCTTTTAACACAGATTCTACATTCTCTTTGGCAATGTACTGCACTAAATATAAAAATCAAAATGACATGGTAACCTGCTCTCAGAGAATCCTGTACTGTAGAAAAGCCATGTGCACATGTAATTATTATCGTATATAATAGTAAGTATGCCTATTCAGTTCACTGGTCTGTAGTAATTTACATGTACCACCTTTCTTCAGATTAGTGGATGCCAGGCACCTTGAATTCTTTTGGTCTATCATTTATTCACTTTTTTTACTTGGAGTGCTCTGACATGAGAAGAATTAAATATTACTTGGGATACAGATATATTTTAATTTTTGATAAGTTTGCTTTGGTCAAGTTCAGAGTTCTTTGGTCTTATTGTATCTGCACAGAATGTTGTAACTATTAAAAGAAAATAAAGGAGACCTTTTGTTGCTAAGTTTGATATAGATGTTTGTTTGTTATATTTAGCAGTATTGAAACCAGAATCCGAGGAATGGCTCTTGTGTCGCTGGTGGAAAGATGCTTAAGTCACTGGTTGAACAAGACAACAGGTTTTGTTTTCCAGTTTGTATTGTCACAAGGCACATCAATTTTACCCAGGAATAGGTTTACAGTTTTAAGAAATGATACAAAACAGGAAATACTGCTACATGCACAGCCAAGGGCATCTTAGAAGCTCAACACAGCTTCTAGTGTCCCCTCATGGTATGGGATTTGTTTCGGTTCCAAGGCATAGGAACCAACCCTAGTCGGACACATCAGCACAAGGCAGCTGCAATGTCTATGCTCCTTCAGGTTAAAAACCTTGAGAATTTCCTAGTGCATGGAGAAGAGCACACCCAGTTCTCACTAAGTGCAGCTGCAGGCATAAATGATTGCATATTCTGACAACTAAATACAGCGTGCCCAGGGACAGCCCTGGATCAGTAATCAGTACATGCCAACCCTAATAAAACCCTCATTTATCTCTAAGGGTTATATTTCCTCACTTGATATTGCAAAAAGTACAACCAGGTGTCAATGTTTCCTCAAGCATTCCCAGAGGCTGGAGAAACAGATGATAGCACGGTTGTTAACTCTTATCTGTTATGTGCCCTCAGTTTCCTCAGCCTCACCAATTTAAGTAGACAATGAGAGAAGTAACAGTTCTGAAATGATGTTTTCTGCCTCCCTGGCAGGGAAGACTTTGTGTAATCTTGAGCATATTGTAAGGTCTCAGTAAAATACAGTGGTTTGAGAGCATGGATGGGCTCTTGAGTCAAAGAAGCCCTTGTTTTAAGTCCTAATTGTACCACTTCCTACCTATGTGTGACTGTGATGGGTAGAATAATGCCTCCCCCAAAAGTATGCTCACATCTTAATCCCTGACGCCAGTTAATATATTAGTTTAAAAAGCAGAGGAACATTAAAGTTGCAGATAGAATGAAGGTTGCCTGGATTATCTGGGCAGACTCAATGTAAATAACACGGGTCCTTATGAGTGAAAGAGAGATGAAAGAAAAAAAAAAAAGAGAGAGAAAGAGAACCAGATAGCAGCAAGAGGAGACTTTGCTGGATATTTCTGGCTTTAAAAATGCAGGAATGAGATCATGAGTGAAGGAATGCAGTCAGCTTCTAGAAGACAGGGAAGGAAAAGAAACAGATTGTCCTCTAGAGCTCCTTCAAAAGAATACAACATTGCCAGCATCTTGATTTTAGCCCAGTGAAACCCATTTTGAACTTCACACTTCCAAAACAGAAAGACAATAATTTTGTGTTGTTTTTAAGTCTCTAAGTGTTTGGTAATTTGTTACAGCAGCAATAGGAAACTAAAACCTTGACCTTTACATCTCTATGCTTCGGTTTTGTCTTTTTGTAGAACGAGGGTTATATTGTAACGGCACTTTCCTTCTTTGGGGATTGCTGTAAAATGATTGTGCAGAGCACTCTGCTTACTCTTGGTAAAACTTACCCTTTGGACTAGATGTTTAGATATTAGACGATTAGAAGTCCAGAGACTTGGATTATGGCTTCAGAGAAAATGAGAACAATAGTTAACGTCCTGCTTTTCTTTCTTTCTTTTTTTTTTTTTTTTTTTGAGTTGGAGTCTCACTGTGTCACCCAGACTGGAGTGCAAGCCTCGACCTGCTGGGCTCCGGGGGTCCTTCCGCCTCAGCCTTCCAAGTAGCTGGAACTACAGGCACGCGCTACCATGCCCAGCTAATTTTTGGTTTATTGTAGAGATGAGGTCTCGCCAAGTTGCCCAGGCGGGTCTCGAACCCGCGGGCTCAGGCAATTCACTCACCTCAGCCTCCCAAGGCGCGGGATTACAGGCCGAGCCACCGAGCCCGGCTCGTTCTGCTTTTCTTATAGAATTAATGTGAGAATTAAATGAAATTATGTTTTAACTTTCATATTTTAACTAAAGTATTATTCACATGTAACTTCTTATTATAATTTAGCTTACACATTTCAACTGAACTGCTTAAATAATATATCAAAGATATATGAAAGAGACAAAAATATATAACACTTGAACCATTATTAGACTATAGTAACTAGTGTTGGGGTAGTAATAATTCCGATGATTGGTACTGAGTAAAAAGTTCCTTCTTTTAAGATATTCTGTTTTTATAGCAATTCTATTTTCTATTTATGTGGTACTAATTATGATTCTTTATTCCAAATGCCAAAGATGTGTGTTATCTTTTAATTGCAACCTTTGCTTATAATGTCTGAATGCAAGTGCAATGATATTTACTTAATTTAATTGATGATGAAGTGGAAGAATCACATATTTGGTCAGGATATAATTATCATAGCTCCTCTAAAACACATTATAAGTGTTTTAAAAAGTGTATTAATTTTCGATAAGTGGAATGGCAAAATTCTCCTTGTATGCTAATGATTAAACATTTCTCAAATATTTATCATGAATTTGGATTAAATATACATTTGAATAGGTAAATTCAGGCAGATAAAATTAAGACTTATTTGTCTTGCTTGCTTATTAAAGTATTCTTTTATTGAGGTCAGTGCATGTGTGCGTGTATGTAGGGAATTAAAAGTGAACATTAGACTATTATAATAATTGCTTATCATATTTTCATTTTCAAAAACATACGGCAATACACAGTCATAGATATTTTATTTTCATGTTCTTAATTTTCAGTTGACTCATGGGCATTGCTAAAGAACACATGTTGTGACAGATTTTTCAAATTGATATTTCCTGTGGAGATCTTATGAAGTAGAGGTTTGTGTAAATTCTGTATCAGAACATAGCAGAAACTTAAATTGAACAGAATGTCAAAGGAGGAGGTGTGGCTTCTTTTTTTTTTTTGGCAATTAGTCTAGTCGATAGAGGTTACATCAGACCAAGCATTTGAGATCAAGAGAAAGAAAAAGGTGGACTTCTTGGAGTCTTTAATGACTGAGGTTTTTATAAGACTTTCTATCATTGTTTTAAAATCCTTTATCACTGAGAAGTTATAACCATTTGTAATATTTGTTATCGAAATGAATGGGACTCTAATGCATACCCAACAGTTACATTTTGTCATTTCTTCTCTTTTTCTACAAATGAAGTATTGAGAGGAGGAGGGGTAATCTGGTTATTTGACTACTGACATGTGAAAAACTGAAATTTTAGATTGAATAGGTAAATGGAGTGATTTTTTAATGTTGCAAGCAGTTAGTCAACCCCCATGTCCAAGAATGAGGTCCATTTTGAAGAGGTTAGAATGGAGCGGAAAAACTTTCATTTGAAATGTTGAGCCATTTTGATAATCCCAGGGTAATCAGAAATAAAGGATGAAAGTATCTCCTGATATCATAGAGCAAATGTGTAAAGATTTTGTAATCTTCCATATACTTAAAAGGCCTGTGCCTGAATGTAGACCATGCAGAGAGAGCAACATAAACAGAAGCTGTTTTGTTATAGGCATCTTGGAAAATAAAATCAATAAATATTTAGAAGTTTGTTTGCATTTTGGAGCCAGTCGGCATCTTTTACATAGCCATCAGGCAATAAATAAACTTTGACAAAGAGAGAAGAGTGTCTTGATAGAGGGGGAAAAATCCTGTAAGTAAATTTAAAGTGAAAATAACTGGGGAACTTTGTGACCAGAAGATGCTGGGAAGTTTTGATTTGTGCTTCTGCAAAGTTGCTAAAATCTGAAAATTTCACTGATAAGAAGTCATTTCATTTGATGTTCTTAATTTTTTTTTTTGAGTGACAGGGATAAAAGGAAGGTTTTAGAGATTGTCTGCTGGTTTCACTTTTGGCACTGCAAAGGGAGAAGTCAATATCAGATTTTCAGATGTCTAGGATTTGTCCTACTTTTACGGAAAAAAAATTCATGATATTTGTACTTGAAATTCTTAACTTTGTGGATTTTACAGGATTAGATACTAGCTGCAATGGGTTTCTTCTTTGAGGTGCCTCACAGATGTAGATCATTTCCATTTCATCAAATTTTATTTCTGTCGAGCCAGATGATGGTTATAACGTCAGTGTCCTTCACATTGGAAGATTCTCCAGCTATGAAGCAAATGACAGTGACTGAACACATTTTGACCTTTAGTCACTAGACCTTTAGTCACTATTAAAATTCTTTAAAGGACAGACTCGTGGATTCTCATAATGTCAGTTACTGGATGGCATTTCTAGAAAGTCTGTCTCCTCCTGCTATGCCTGCCCTGTGGCCTCCAGTCTCCCTAGCCCCCACCTTGACACCCACCTCTTACCTCCAGGCTCTAACTCAGCCCTGAAGTTGGTATCTGTCCACAGGGAATCCATGAAGGTTTGGCCCCTTGACTGTGGTAGACTTGGTTAATATTTCCCAGTTAGATCTTTTTGAACATCTAGAAAGTTTGGTTAAACAGAAAGACCAGGTTGCCCAGTGGTTCTCAACCTTCACTTCAGTCCTAAAATTTTATATGTCTGGACCCCACTTTAGAGATTCTGATTCATTCTGGTCTGGTCTAAGACTGGGCATTGGTTCATTTAAAAATATTCTCATGGTTCTGAATGAAGTCAGCATCTGCTGGGCTTCTGGTGAGACCTCAGGAAGTCTACAATCATGATAGAAGGCAGAGAGAGAGAGCAGATGTTCTCCTGGCAATAGCAGAAACAATAGAGGAGGAGATGGTGCCAGGTTCTCATAAACCATCAGTTCTCACATGAACTAATAGAGCAAGAGCTAACTCAGGACCATAAGAACAGTACCAAGCCATTCATGAGGGATCCACCCCCACAACCCTATCACCTTTCACTAGACCCCACCTGCAACATTGGGGATAACATTTCATGAAATTTGGAAGGGACAGAAATCCAAGCTATATCATTTAGGAAGCTTATGTCTCTGAACTTCAACTTTCACATCTGTAAAACTGGAATAGTAATTACTGCCCTTCAAGGCTGTTGTGAAAAATAAATTTGTGAATAGGAAAGGTCTAGCAATAGTTCAGCATGTTCCCAGTGAAATCCAGCACGTTCTCAGTGAAATCCAGCACGTTCGCAGTGAAATGCATGTTAAAATTTTATTGCTATTATTATTATTTTTCTTGAGTCAGAGTCTCACTCTGTTGCCCAGGCTGGAGTGCAGTGGCACGCTCATGGCCACTGCAGCCGTGATCTGCTAGGCTCAGGCGATCCTTCCAAGTAGCCGGAACTACAGGCACGTGCTACCTAATTGTTTGATATATTGTAGAGATGAGGTGTCACCAAGTTGCCCAGGCTGGTCTCGAACCCCTGGGCTCAGGCTATTGCTATTATTATTATTCCCATACAAGAATAATCAGTATATGGTATGTCTTAGCCTGGGTAACACCACCTCAGAGAACCCAGTCATTTTGCTAGCTACTCCGGGATGGAAAATTCTGCAAACATTCGGCTGTATTTAGCACCTAGCCTAACCACAAGAGTTCCTCTCAACTTACTTAACCACAAGCCTTAGTTACCCTCTAACAATGCCAACCGCAAAATTTTCCCCCTAAGCCCTGTAACTATCCTAGCCTGTAAGAGGTAGTGGGCTTCAGTTTTCTGGAGTACCCTCTGCAGGTTCTCCACCTTGGAATAAACCTGTGTTGCTTTTGAGGCGCCCGTCTCCCATCTCTCTTTTCCTAGTCAATTGCTTTCTTTACCTAACCATATGTGACCTGTCATAGTATCCTCTGGTGTCCAATAGCAAATATTACAAATTAACTCCAGCAGTTTTCCCACTGAACTAAGGTGTGGTCGAGTCCTTTCTGACATAGTGCTCTAGGCAACAACTATCAGACAATTAGACCTGACTTTCAAGATAAACACCATTTGCCACCTCTGGTAGAGAATGCGAGAATCTTCTTAGATACATTCCTGTTCTTCCATTTTCTTCCTTCCCATGTTGGCTTCACATCTGCTCTATAGAGTCCAATAGGCATTCAGTGCAAGACACATATATGATTTAAAAATTTTGAGTAGCCACATTAAGAAAAGTAAAAAGAAACAGGTGAGATAAAATTATAAAGTATTTTTTATTCTGTGCAATACGTCCTCAATATCATTTTAATATGTAATCTGTATCATGTGAGATATTTTACATTCTTCTTTTTGGAACTAGGTCTTGAGACCCAGTGTGTATTTCATGTCTATAGTATATCTTAATCCATGCTAGCCATATTTAAAGGGCTCAGTGGCCACATGTGGCTAGTGGCTGCCATGTTGGTCAGTGTTACTTTGGGTCCTTGGGTCAAGAACAGAGACAAAGCCTGGTCATGGCTTCAACAACCAGAGATCATCCAGTGACTCAATCATAAGCAAATAGTTTCCCACACAAAAGGTTATTATCTCACACCTTGGATTTTCATGAAAAACAGAGTCATGTGGTCTGTGTGAAAACAGAAGCCTGACATTTCTTTAGGTTTCCATTGGTTTTCTTGTTTCCACATCTTGCATGTATGACCTGAAATATCAGCCTATTTGTAGGCCGCAGACTGGATAGTCTCATATCACTTGCCTGTGAGTGGAGGTTGGACTCAGTATTGCTGGTGAGGAATGTGTTTCTCTGTCCTACTTTGACACTGACCATAATAATGTGACAACCCATCCACTTACTGAGCATGAACTATGATATGCCAGACACTGTGCAAAGCAATTTATGTAGAGGGTGATGAAAAGTCCACCAATGGCTTCCCATTATACTTGGGATACAATCCAGATGGCTTAAGAGGACCTACCTGATTTCACCTATGGCTACCCTGAAGATGTGATTTCCTATAATCATCCCATTTCGTCACTCCACTCCAGCTGCCCAGGCCTCCTTGCTCTTCCTTGTCCCATCTCAAACCTTTCTTTTAGTGTTCCTCTAGCTAGAATTCTATTCTCCAGGATAATTGTGTGGTTTCCTCCTTCATTTTATCCAGGTCTTTAAGTGTCCTTAGAGAACCCTTTCAGTCTCTCACATCTAATTTAGTTGCCTCATCACTCTCCATCACCTCACTCTGCTTAATTTTTCTTCATCTTCCTGATTACTAGTCTAAATTACATATTACATGTCACTTTGCATGTCTGTCTATTTATTGTTTGTTTCTCCCATTAGAATGTGAGTTCCATCACAGCAAGGGATTTATCTCATTTGTTCACCATTTTGTTTTCTGAGTTTAGAACAGTGCAGGTACTTAACAGGTAAAGGAGAAATATTTAAATAACCGTATGTACCCATTATCTCATTTCATCCTGAAACCGGCCTTTTTGTTGCTAATGGAGAAATGGTGTAAGAGATAACATATAATATGGGAAAGTTCACAGACTCATTAAGTAGCTGAGCTGAGATTTTAAGATTATGTATCCAGAGCTCAGGTTTATAATCACTGCACTTTCTCACCTTTAGGAAGAACAAAACCTTCTTTCCTATGCTCCTGTAAATTCTCCAGGAAAAACAAACAAACAACTTTGGCTTTATTGGTATGATTTTCTACTAACTAATAGATTGTTAGACAGCATCAGCCAGAGGAACTGCATGTGGAATTTGGTGACAGCTCTATCAACAAATGTATTGAAGTCCCAGGTTAATCACTGAGTTCATGTTGATGAAAATACATTTTGGTTGCTGCAAAATTTCCCCTTCTTTGGGTTTATTTTAGGGTCGATCTATGTCAGGTGATAACTGAACACTGCTGAGTAAAGATAGTATGAGAGAACTGACAAATAGTCATGCTTTCATACACTTCACTTTGAATATGGGAGACAGTCTCAGAGGAACCAACGTAGAGTCTTTCCAGGTGCTTTGATTTCATTTCAACCCAGCTACACCAAATCTTGTTGAACTCCTGTTTCATATCATGCCTTGGGCTTAGCGGCAGAAATACTGTCTGGTTGTATCAGTGATATATATTGCTATGTATTGGCCTCAAACTTAGTGGTGTAAAACAACCACCATTTTCTACGTTCATCAATTCTGTGGGTCAATAATCCAGATAAGACCCAGCAGGGGTGGCTTGTATCCTTGATATCTGGGCCTCAGCTGAGAAAATTTCAAGGGCTGAGGGGACTTTAATAGCTGGGAAATGGAATAAATTGAAAGCTTCATTCCTCATATGTCTGATGCCTGAGTTGATATTTCTTAAAGGCTAGACTTGGCTAGGAGTATCGACTGGAGCATGTCAGTGTGCCTCTCAATGTGTTCTTGACTTTTCCCAACAGGGAAGCTGTGTTCTAAGAAGTGATATCTTGAGATGAATCACTCATAGAACAAATATTCCAGAAGTTTCTAGACTTCTCACTTCACCTCAGAAATAACATGGCCATATTCTGGGGTTACACTTAAATTTCTAAGGCCAGTCCAGATACAACAGGAGAATAATTAGATTGGACCTCTTGATGGGGGAGAGCAAGGTACATTGCAGAATAGCATGTGAAATGGGAGATACTGTTGTGTCCATTTTTGGAAAATCTGCCACAAACACAGAGAAGAAAATGATATTTGTTTCTGCTGTGAACACCAGGAGTTCAGTCACTGGTGGAGAGACAGGTGCATTAGACTTCTATGAGGCAGCTTAATTTTCCTTTGAAAAGCAGCATTAGTCCATGGTGTGTGTATTATGTGTATAAACAGAGGGTTATTTGCTCTGCCTTGCATTTCCATCCCAAGGTTCACTGGGGCAATTTTCATAGATTTATCACCTTGGTGTAATGACTCACTGTGTGAGGTCTGGTACTGTTTTGGAGTTTGGACTCAGCATTTATTTTCAAAGTTTATTTCCTGCTTCATTTTGCTTGGCTAACTCTCATTGAATTCTTTCATCAAGCGTCACTTTCTTCAGCAAGACTTTTCTGACCCTTTGCCTAGAATATGTTCCTCTACCGTGTGTCTTTATGGCACCCTGCCTACCTCTTGTTCTAGCATTTATCATCTGGGATTAAAATGGTCTGATTTTGTTTTTATTTTTTATTTTTCATTTTAAATATTTATTTAGTTACTTATTTTTCACCTTTAAATTTTTTGTTTTAAAATTGTGGGGTACAATTCAGGGTTAGGTATACAAATATTCATTGTGTAGGTACCCTTGTTGATTAGGTGTACCCTCTCTTCCCCAGGCAGTTTCCCACTACTGCTAATTCCACCTCCCATGCCTCCGCAGTTTCCTGATACTGTCAATCCTTTTCTTATGGTATTATGATAGTTGTTCAAGGTCCACTTATGAGTGAGAACATGTGATACTCAGTTCTTGGTTTCTGTGAAAGATTACTCAGTATTATAGACTCTAAGTCCATCCAGGTTGCTGCCAAGTTCATGATTTTGTTCTTCTTTATGGCTGTGTAATATTCCATTGTGCATACGTTTTCTATCCAGTCCTCTTTTGATGGGCAGCGTGGTTGGTTCCATGTTCTTGCTATTGTGAACAATGCTGCAATAAACATACGTGTGCAGGTATCTTTTTATAGAGTGATTTGAGTTCTTATGGGTATATTCCCAGCAGGGGGATTGCAGGGTCATATGGAAGGTTGATTTTTAGAACTTTTAAGAACTGTCACACTGTTTTCCACAGAGTCTATACTAGTTTGCACTCCCACCAACATTGTACAAGTGTTCACTTTTCGCCATATCCTCTCCAGAATCTGTTATTTTTTGAGTTACTGATGATGGCCATTCTGTCTGGAGTTAGGTGGTATCTCAGAGTAGTTTTAATTTGCATTTCTTTGATGATTAGTGAGGCTGAACATTTTTTCATGTATCTGTGGGCTGATGGTATATCTCCTTTTGAGAACTGTCTATTTATATCTTTTCCCACTTTGTAATGGGGCTGTTTGTTTTTTTCTTTTCAGTACTTTTCAGTTCCTTATAGATACTAGATGTTAGGCTTTTGTCAGACATAGAGTTGGCAAATATTTTTTACAAGTCTGTGGGTTGTCTCCCTGCTCTCTTGATGGTTTCTTTGGCTTTGCAGAAGCATTTCAGTTTTATAAGGTCCCACTTGTGTATCTTATTTGTCTCTCATGGCATGGGCACTTGGGGTTTTGATCAGGAATTGGTTGCCAGTTCCAATTTCCATAAGAGTGTCTCCTGCATTTTCTAGGTTATTATAGTTTGAGTTTTTACATTTAGGTCTCTGATCCATTTTGAATTGATATAATCATGTGGTTTTTGTTTTTACATCTGTTGATGTATTTAATTATGTTTATGGTCTTACAGATGTTGAACCAGCCTTGCATCCCAGGGATGAAGCTTACTTGGTCGTGGTGGATAATTTTTGATATGTGTTGTTGAATCTGGTTTGCTAGGATCTTGTTGAGAATTTTAGCATCTATGTTCGTCAAGGATATTGGCCTGTAGCTCTCTTTCTTTGTTGGATCTTTACCTGGCTTGGGTATCGATGTGATGTTAGCTTCATAAAATGATTTGAGGAGAGTTCCAGCTTTCTCAATCTCAATCTCTTCCAATAGGATTGGTAGCAGTTCCTTCTTGTATGTTTTGTAGAATTCTGCTGGAAAGCCACCTGGTCCAGGGCTTTTTTTTGTAGGTAGTATTCTTATGACATAGTCAATTTCCTGGATTGTTATTGGTCTATTTAGGGTCTTGATTTCTCCTTGTTTCAACCTGGGGAGGTTGTGTGATATCAGAAAGTCCTCCATTTCCTTTAGGTTTTCAAGTTTGTTTCCACACAAACGTACATACTAATCTCTGATAATCTTTTGTATTTCTTCAGGGTCAGTTGTGACTTCATCTTTTGTGTTTCTGATTGAGTTTATTTGGGCTTTTTCTCTCTTTTGCTTGGTCAGTCTAGCTAGGGGATCATTGATCTTGTTTATCCTTTCAAAGAACCAGCTTTTTTTTTTTTTT
>CAUYQG010085042.1:0-29042 GCA_963574415.1 Tarsius wallacei | reverse complement strand
GGATTACAGGCTGAGCCACCGAGCCCGGCTATTTATTTTTATTTATTTTGAAAATGTGGGGGACAATTTAGGATTAGGTAGATAAGAGGTCACCATACAGATAAAGTTTGGGCCTCTCTTTGGTCCCACTTCGTCCAGTTTGAGATCAGATACCCTTATTGATTTCATGTGCCCTGTCCCCCCATCCCCTGGCAGTGTTCCACTACTGCCAAATGCTTTCTTACAGTATTATGTTTTGTTGTTGTTGTTGTTTGTTTTTGAGTTGGAGTCTCACTCTGTCACCCAGACTGGAGTGCAGTGGCCACTTCCGGCCACTGCAGCCTCAACCTGCTGGGCTCTGGCAATCCTTCCGCTCAGCCTTCCAAGTAGCTGGAACCACAGGCGCACGCTACCACACCCGGCTAATTTTTTTCATTTATTGTAGAGATGAGGTCTCGCCAAGTTGCCCAGGCAGGTCTCGAACCCGCGAGCTCAGGCAATCCACTCACCTCAGCCTCCCAAAGCGCGGGATTACAGGCTGAGCCACCAAGCCCAGCTAGTATTATGTTTTTTAACGGCAAGGATCATGCCTTAGTCACCTCTGATTTTTCCAGAAGGCACGCAAGCATTTATTAAATTTTATTATCTAATAATTTTTTAAAATTCCTCTAGGGCTTCTCCTAGGCAACACCCCAGCACTTGTTCGTGCTCCCCTTATCTATCTACATGCAAGTTTTTGCATATGTCTTGCTCCCCCCATCAGACTATGAGGACTAAGTCCCCTCTGAGAACTAAGATTATGAGTGAATTAAGACTCCCAGAATACCGTGCTTGGTGCCCTGCACTCTAAAGGCATCTGACAATCATTTGAATAGCCTTCCCATTTGCAAATTCTCCTTCTATAAGAGTAAATCTAGCTGTCAGAGCCTAAGGATATTCATTCTCAGGTCTAGGGTATAATATTAGGTATATCCTTTTGCCAATCCAAAATAAACACTGTAAGAGTATTTTTCTGTGTTCATAAATTGGCTCAAATAGCAATCCCTCTTCCCCAAGAAAGAGTTCTGAAACAATTAATGGCTGTACTGTATCTAACACATAGAAAATACTCAATTTTAAAAATTGTTTTGGACTTTAATCTTTCAAGGGGAACATCTGAAAAGGAATAAAACTCAAATATACAAGGTCTGATTATTTTAAAAGTCACTATCACCATTCACATTTAGAATTATATAATTATAGATAATGTTCAATACATCTAGACTGGTCTCTCCCCTGATTTTTCCTCCCTCCCTCAATTTCATTCAAATTATTATTATTATTATTTTTGAGTTGGAGTCTCACTCTTTCACCCAGGCTGGAGTACAGTGGCATGCTCACAGTCACCTCAAAGTCGAACTGCTAGGCTCCGGCGATCCTTCCACTTCAGCCTTCCAAGTAGCCGGAACTACAGGCACTCACTACTGCACCCAGCTAATTTTTTTTTGTAGAGACAAGGTCTCACCAAGTTGCCTGGGATGGTCTCAAACCCACAGGCTCAGGGGATCCACCCGCCTCAGCCTCCCAAAGTGCTGGGATTACAGGTTCAGCCACCAAGCCTGGTCTAATTCAAATTATTAAGAGTTTCTTTTTATTCTACCATTTTCCTGACTCTAAATATTACCTCACATTTTATTTTACTCTGCTGAAATTGCCTGCCTAAAACAGTGTTTTCCATGATCCTTATTTCGTCAAGGCCGCCTTATATAGTTAGTGGATTATCCACATACCTTAATTTGCAAACTGTCATGATATGATAGTTGGGTGACAGTATTCTATATATACTACTACTTTGGGTCACATGTATAGGCACAGATGGACTGAAAGTAAGAGGATAAAGAGAGAGGCTGGTATAAATTTCAGTCCCTTGAGTTTGTATTTCCTGCCTTCCAGGTACAGAGCAGTGTCCAAACAGCATGCTGCTGAGATATTTGTAGTCCCTGTTTTGAGATCCAAACTTCATAGAGTTCTGATCCATCGATACTTAAAGACATTCACTACCACTTTCCAATTTAACCAAGCTCGTGTTTTAAATTAGACAATTTAAGTATTCTTATAAGGCACAATAAGCATGAGCAAGAGACTTGAGGAGTATGTTAAAAAAGAAAATAAGGGTATCATTAAGAGGAAATAGAAAAGAGTGGCAATGGATGAAATGCAGGAAGAAAAAGGACATACCTAACTTCTAAATTAAAAATCAAACATGACTGTGCTTTCCTATCATTCCCACATACTAAAAACCACCAAGATGGGAACTAAATTATCAAACTTGGCTATTCCTGAAATATGTATTAATTTTACATTCCACAAGCCTGTGTTAATAAAAATATTCTCAATTTTTTTCTTGATTTTCACATATATTTGTTATCTTTATAATGTCTCTTTAAAAGGTAATATGACTGTGAAAACAGATACCTGAATTTTAAGCCCACCCCTATGCCCAGAGAGTTACAGGCGTCATTACTACAGTATCTGGGTAATTTTAGGAATATTACTTAAATTTGCTTAACCTCCCTATCTTTATCTGTAAAATGTTGAAAAATGCCCATTACCTCATTGTATTGCTAAGAGAAATAAATTAGTAAAGTAAGATAATGCACAAAGGAACCAACTCAATGTCCCTCGAATATTATTTTAATATTACTGTTATTATAGGTTCTCATCACAAACTAATTTATAAATTATGTTCACACACATTAAACAAAACAGCAGATGGTGGTGAGAGAGGTGATAAACAGTGTATCAAATGTAATCTACTTTAACTCCACAAAAATATTTATCAGCTCTTATTTCTATTTTTGTACTTTCTATCTGTATAGTACCATATTAACAAACTTTCTATTATATAATTTAGACTAAATTCAGAAAAGATAGAATTTCTATGGAAAGAAGAAAACAAAGTCTTACTGCAGCTCCTGCTAGAGTAACTAAACATTCTGTAGTCTAGATAATTCTGGATAAATTCTGGGAAAGGGTATTTAGACAAAATAAACATAAAAACTCTTTAAAATACTTAAATTCTATTGCTACATGGAAAGAACATGGACCTGAGCAGAAGTAAGAAAGGTGAAAATCAGAGCCCTCGCCAGGTTATTCTTGATCTCATTAATTTCTTAAAAATCTATTCTCCCTCTACTTTCTGAATTTTCCCTTATCTACTGTTGGAAAAAAAGGTATTAAATTAATAGTATATCTATTACAAGGCTACATAAAAGTACAGTTGGTTGGTATTGTCAACTTAGAATTTTTAAAAAATCAGGATGGATCTTTATAAAAGTGACCCTGAGCAAGAAATATGCAATGAGACTATCACTTTTCCTATACCCTTCACTGAGTTGACATAGAGCTTGCCTATGAAAACTATCAAATGGTACAATGCAAAAAATTATGAATGACAATAATATAGCTTACCAATTAATTAAGAGAATTTGAAGCCCAAATATCACAAAAATCTATTTGATACTGCGTTGAATTATGCCTATATCTTTTATCAGTATATCTTTCAAAGTACACTTTGCTTAGGGTTGATGTCTTTAGCATATGAGGCTTAAGAGTAATATGCTGACAATGAGTACGTTTGGGCTGAGGAAAAGAAAAAGGAAGAGCAATGTGTTGAATATCAAAGAAAAGCCACAAATAACATATGAAGTTTATAATAGCTCCAAAATCTAAACTTGAACATACTTCAAAAATTTCTGCTAACTCATTTCATCTGCCAAAATTAGTTCAAATTTTTTTTTTTTTTTTTTAGTTGGAGTCTCACTCTGTCGCCCAGGTTGGAGTACAGTGGAACGCTCATGGCCACCCCAGCATCGACTGGGCTCAGGCGATCCTTCCACCTCAATCTTCCAAGTAGCCAGAACTACCGATGTGCACTAGTATGTCCAGCTAATTTTTTATTTATTGTAGAGACGAGGTCTTGCCAAGTTGCCCAAGCTGATCTCAAACCCAGGCTCAGGCAATCCTCTCACCTCGGCTTCCCAAAGTGCTGGGATTACAGATTCAACCACCGAGCCCGGCCCCAATCCTCTATTTGTTTACCCCTAATTTGTTTTAATTATTAGTTCCCAAAAACTATCAAAAAAGGAAATACCTATACCCTAGAAGGAATCTGATTTAATTGTGTGTATAGAACTCTATTTTATCTGCCAGTATTCATCATTCTTCAATCCTACTCTTTTCTTATCCTTTATTTAAAATTTTCTCCAGGACTAAGGAGGATGAGGAAGAGAGATCTTATTAGGAAACATTCTTCATCAATAATCACCAAACAGTAGAAGGACTTTTACCTGAACTCCATCTAACCTACTCACAAAAGTAAAGTTCTCCTTCTTCTGTAAAGTTTACTGGCTGACGCCAGGACACACTGAACCCCCATGGCTAACTGGCTCTCTTCAAGAAGGCTGATGCTTACTAAGAGTCAGTTGTGTTCATTCCCAAACCTGTTTATGTTACTGTAATGTTACTATGCTTTAATACTTAAACAGTACATCAACTGATGAAATACAGGGAAAAAACAAGAGCTGCTGTTTCTATGAACACTAAATGGACAGTTTAGAAAAACTTGGTAAAGATAAACTGCTTTACAAAAGTGTCACAAAATGACGTTTTGACAAGATGATGGTAAAAGATTAAAAGAAAGTTTTGATAAAATCTAGAATTTTTCACTCATTGATTCACAGATGAGTAAGCTTTTACCTCATTTTTAAAAAATTAAAACTACAAATCCTACATGACCCATTACTGATTAATTTTATGCCAAAAAAGATACTGCAGACCTCCAACTGGCAGATACAAACTCAAAGAAAAGACTTGGGACTGCATCAAAAGATTAGGGGAGAATACAAATTTACATATTTTCAGTTAAAATAAAACATTGAAGGTATACATATATTTTACAGTTTTTCACATTGTTCTGCTTTAACCAATTGTTCTATTAGGTGGGATTTTTTCAATAAGGTCTTCAAAGGAGGGCACTAACTATAATCAATAGCATTCTCTTCCAGCATTAAAAAGGTCAAAATAAAAAACCACTCATACAAACTAAAATTACTATACCTTTTCCTTTTGAATCCATGAAGAAAAAAACAAGAGAGAGAGAGAAGAAATCAGTTCAGAGAAAAGGCAGGTAAAAATTTCAAGAGTTTAAGTGGTGAGCTTTAGTTATTTATGGGAATGATACTAAGTATGATTAAGTGATGTCTTTAGCATTCATGATTATATTCAGGTATGGGTTATAGGAAAAGAAAAATGCATATTATTCAAATTACAGCACAGTAAGTAAATCCATGTTTAAGTTAGTCAGAAAAAAAACTATTTCAAAAAGACAATCTATTAAAGTATACAAACAACCAAAAAAAATGGAAAACTAAGGATCTTAGGTAGGGAAATATCTTTATTAAGATTTGAACTTTTGAGACTCTGTATAAGGTAAGAGCCAAGATATTTTTTAAATGTCATATGCCTATATTTCTACAAGAGTAGGCAATAAACATCAACCTGTAAAAAACTCATAATGATTTCTATTTTAATGATCTGGGATTCTATTTCAGAGAATTAAATGGTTCTTAAGTAAATATAGTTCCTCCTGCTACACTTTCTCCTATGATCAACACAGATATTTAAAAGAGATCAAATCTAACCCAGACCTCTAATCTAGACACTTTATAGTATTATTACTTTGTCATTTGTTCCTGGGCTTTCAAGCATATTTTAATCCATCTGTTAAAACATATTGTCCAAACATCTGATTCTAATAGACAATAATGAGTTAAATTTATTAATCACACTGTTAAAACCCAAAGCACAACTAGAATATCATGACTCTTTCTCAAAATGTTCACCTTGGCGTACTTTCTCTTCCATGAAACTTTAATGAAAGATCACCATTTCCTCATATCTACAAGAAAGCTGCTAGGGTATTAAAAAGTCAGGAAGCAGGCCCAAGGAAATTAAAGAGACAGTATCAAAAGATAATGTACTTTTTTTCTGTTAGTTTTTATTTTTGAAATATTCATTTTAATTTGTTTGCAGTAAGCTCTACATAAGTTTTATTACAGTATATATTCTTATAACCTCTTGTTAAGACAGGGATATCAGAGCAGATAGAGTTGAGAAAAGTGAGCACTGGAAAGTGAGACCAAAAAATCTACATGCATTCTACTGACAGGTAAACATATGCATTGCATTCTGTCCTCATTCAACTTAGTACTTCTATTTTCTTCACATCTTGGAATTTGCCTCTTTTTCTCGCAGGACAGCAGGAATGCTTAGAATAGTGAAAATACTGACTCTTAAGATTCAGTATTCCTTGATTCTGAACTCGGCTCTGTGCATGTCATTTAACCTCGCTGATCCTCAATCACTTCATATGTAAAGTAAGAGGAATGAACTAAAAAACCTTATAAAATTCATTCCCACAATTCTATTTAATACAAATTATGCCCCCATAGGAAAATAATCATCCCGACACCTGACAGGAGAGCAAACTGGTAAAACTTTTCTAGAAGGCAATTAGACAATATATATGAAAAAGTCCTTAATGTTCATCTCTTGACAAATGTTTATCTCCCAAGCAATTCCACTTTTATAAATTTGTCTTAAGAAAGCAATCATGTGCACAAAAATGTAGTAACAAAGATGTCTGTCACAATATTGTTTGTTTATAAACAATCTAAATGTCTTACAGAGGGAAATGAAGTAAATGATGTAATTCCATTTAATAGAATACTATGTAGTCATTTAAAATGTTATAGACAAATATATAATTGCATGGAAGATGCCCATTATAATGAAAAGCATGTTACAAATTAACATGATCCCATTTGGGGATGTATATATACAGAAAAATACTACAGAAAAACACGCTAAAGCACTACAGAAAAACACACTAAAAGGTTACACAAAAGCACTACAGAATAACACACTAAAAAGTTACACAAAAATGTTAAGGATTATTCCCAAATGGTAGAATTTAGTATTTTATATCTTCAACTTTTTGGTCACCTATATTTTCAAAATTTTCTATGAATATATGTCAATTAGATAGTCTTTAAATTTTCAAAGTTTTCTACTATGAATATATATCAATTAGATAGTCTTTAAAGGTAATTTTCAAAGTATCAATTCTTAGGTTCTCTCAAGGCAATTATAATTTTGTTTCTATTCTTCTGGTCACCAAATGATTAAACCCTATTATTTAAATCAATCACCTTTAAAAAAAAAACAAAGAAAGGAATAGCCTTTGAAAAGACTAGGTTTTTAACTACATGTTTAAAAAGCTTTTGGCATAGTAGAAAACTTACAAATAGTAATTCAAACTGTTCAAAAGCAATGCAAAATAACTAGTTATCCACTTCTATGTTAAATAAAGACGCAAAGCCCCACAGAGATCAAACTGCAGTTCTGCTATTAAAATATTCTCAAGTAATCCTTATATTCTGCAGATTCTTTCCTAAATATGTCATTGTGAATTCCATTTAAGATAGATGCAAAAGACTCAATAACCAGAAGAGAACACTAAAAATGGCAGGAAAATATTATCTAATACTTTTTAAATAAAAAAGAACAACAAAGAAGGATTAACAAAACAGGGTTTATTTAGCATCAGGTAGAAAAAAATGAGAGAATACAACTACCATCTACTATTCAGATAAAATTAATTAAGTTCTTTTTTCAACCAAGAAAGCAATGTAATTATGGGCCCAAAATATTTCATTTTAGAGGAACATACAATGGAAATAAAAAAGAGCTTAATGACAGTGAGAGTTACTGAAAATTACTGAGAAAGCCTGGGAAATCTCTTTCTCTGAATATCTTTTAGACGATCCATTAATAGGACATGATTTAGAAGAAAAAAAAAGTTACCACCAACAACAACTGGAGGCAGACAAGATGACAACCTAAAGTTTCTTTCAACTTTACTCCTTTTGTTGAGGTTAAGAGAGTTGGCAGATATGATCGTTTATAAATTCATAAAGAAGAAAATAAACTTGCAAAACAAAGCTGTGAGTCAAGTAATTTTTAACTATAAAAATATTGACTGCTACTTATCAAGTTTTTATAGTTTTGTTCGAGAAAATAAAGTATGCTATACAAACCATGATTAAAGAACATTATAAAATCCCAAGTGACACTTAATATTTAAAAGCAGGTTAAGTACTTAGAAATTTACCAAATATTAAAGCCAATCCATGAGATGTACCCACTGCTATCAGACTGGACACTGCCTGAAAACAAAAAGGAAGATTGCATTTTAAGATATTACATCAAGGATCTTGAAATAATCAGATGTGTTGTTCTTCCTTCCTCTAGGCACCAGATGATATACAAACTATTCTACACTGTATAAGAGAATTTCATCTAGGAGTTAAAACCAGAAATGAAACTCAGAACATCTTATTTCCAAGAATCCCTCTAAATTTACTCTTTGGGTAGCACTATCAAAATATCATATGTTCAACATTATAGGCAAAAACATGACACTTAGCTTCCTCTAAAGCAACTTTAAAATAAAAAAGTCAAGGGTCCAAAGTAAGAGCCTCCTACAAGGTGTCGGGAAAAGATGAGAATGTTCTTCTCCACTTTATCCACAGGAGCCAAAAGACACCAGCCCACCAAACGACTAATAAGAAAGCAACAAGAGGTGCTGGAAGGAGGCAAAAAAAGAGAGCACCAGTGTACTTTCAATGTCCTCAAGTTCTCTACAACCACACACAGATTTACTATGTGGCAAGCTTGGCAATGGAATCCATAGCTACTAAATGTACTATTTACCACAAAGTGATTTTCCCAAATGATGTTTTCCACTCCCTCTAACAGAAAGAAAGCCAAATCACAAAAGACAAATTTACTTGGGCAGGGTAGTACCACATACAAATAAACCTGGAGAAGACTAATCATTATTCCATTATCTGCTTCTCAAACAAAAGCCTGAAAAGTAAGAATAAATTAGAAAAAAAGAACACATTCATCATGAACAAATTTTAAGCCTGATTACTGGCAGCAAAATGACTTATAAATTTCTTATTATAATTTATGTAATAACTTTGAACATTATAAAAATAAATCTTTAAAAACCCTATCAAATAAAAGGCTTATCTTTAAAAAGTTAAAGTATACTTACAATTGCTGTAGGCAAGCCAGCATCCACTTTGTCCTAAATGAAATTTTAAAGAAAGTATTTGAAAAGATATTCTCATTTTAAAACAAAATGGCATAAGGTTCTCTTCAAACGAGAGGTATAACTTTCATTTTTGCCCCCAACTAAGAAAAATTACAAAGCTGTATATCAACAAAACACAAAAAGCATGAAAGTAAATCGTTTTATTTTACTGACTACATCAGATGCTTTAGAGAAGGTACAGACTATAAATGGAAATGTTAAGGAAAAAGAGGAAAGATGGCCCATTTCCTATAATGTAAATAAATTGTAAGTGCCAGGGGGTCAAAATAGGAGCACATAAAGATTTGAGAAAAGAAAACATGCTAAAAGTGTTTCTGCCTCTAAGTAGGAGTGTCCTATCTAGCAGATTACCCATAACCTCTAATAAAACCCCAGTAGGGTATATTAAATCAGTTCTCAAGCATAAGAAAGTAAAACACAAAGTGCTAGTCCCAGCTCCTTTCCAGTAACTATATAACCTTGGGAAAGTCACCTAACTTTTCTAAATATTAGTCTCCTCTTCTGTTCAGAGAAATACAAAATATTGCCCTATTTACCTCAATGAGGTAATTTGTCCTACAGATCAAACTAAATGTAAAGAATGATATAAATGTAAGCCTGTTTGATGTTTATATTGCTTTAAATAATAAAAACAGCTTGCAGATATTATAGCACTGTAATAGCAAAGAGCTTTCACATACATACATTACATTATTTGATTCTCAAACCTGGAGAGATAGATAGAACAATCATTATTATTCTGATTTTCCAGATTAAGAAAATAGATATCTCAAAGAGTTTAAGTGATTTCTCAGAGTTTAAGTGGTAGAACTATGTCTCAAACTCAGGGCTTCCAGTTTCCAGGCCAGGCTCTTTATATCACTTTCACATCTTTTCTATGTCTGTTCTTATCAATGTGGTCACTTAGTTATCACCACCTCTCAGAAGGCAAAATATATACACATATTTAACCAACTTTGTAGAGCTTCCTGGGAACTAATTTAAGAAACTTCCTCCAGTGCATGGAAACATGACTAAGAACAATCACCAAGGCTGCTGTACACAATGTTCTACATAGCGGCACGTACTCAACTTTGTGTGTGTGTGTAAGTAAAATATGCCTAATGTAATGCTCAATAATTAAGAAGCATGCAATAAATATTTGACAAATAACTGATTTGTGTCCTAGACAGGGAAAAAGAGAAGTGGAACAGCAGATGAAGAATATAAACTATAGTAAGTCCTCACTTAACACTGGCAATAGGTTCTTGGAAACTGTGACTTTAAGCAAAACAACTTACAACAAAAGAATTTTTTTCCTCATCAGTGTTATAACAAAATGACAGTGAATGAAATGATGTTATTCGAAGACCTGATCTATATTCAAAATGGAACCTGAAAAATGAAATCAGAAGTCACCTGATTTCAAAAGTTAAAAAAGCACAGATGTTTGGATGCATTTTAGAGATTACAAAATTTTAGTACTGGTGTTCCAACATCTGAAGGTAGTGATTTTCAAAAGCCAAAGTGTATCAGAATCACCTGGGATGCCTGTTAAAATGCAGTTCCCTATGCTACACTGCTAGAGTCTGATTCAGTAAGTCTGAGGTGACCTCCAGTAATCTGTATTTTAATGAGCCCAGAAAATTCTTATACATTGGACACATTTGAAAAAAACACTGCTAAGATATCTCTAGTATCTTAAAGTTGACCATAAAAATGATAAAGAACCTCAAAAACTTAATTTGAATTATTTTAAAATATAATCACATCATATTACTTTGAGAATTAAGCAATGAGGTTTACAACTCCACAAGAGGAGATCAAGGCCCTAAGAAGCCCTAATAACATTACTAACCACATGGCTGAAGGTACTATTGAACAATTCTTTAGAAGAAATATCCAAAATATAACTAGCTTTACATGTTAATAAACCAACCATCACAAAAAAGCATGCAACTTAAATTGAGCTGGAAATCCAAAAATAAGAAGGTACCGTATGATGACTGTCACAGGAAAAGCAGTTTTCATTTTAACATACCAAAGTAGCTCAGCCATAGCAATGAAATAAAAACAGAATGCAAACACTCTGGGATTTATTAGAATTTTCCCCCTCCTCTTCAAGAGGAAGGAGAAACCCTTTTAAATAACAGATTTATCTAATCATTGTTCAGAGTCTGAGTTTTAGTTCAGTCTCCATTATTCAAAATATTTTTAAAACTGCACAGGTGGGTCAAATGACTGTTCTGGTTCATCTTGATTTTGAAAGGAATGAATTTCATCACCTACATAAGGATTAAATTCAGAAAACGTCATGGAAATGTAATCCACAACAGGTGGTTCCCATTCTAGCAAATATGAGTTACTCTCCACCTAAAAGAGGAAGGACAATTGCCCAGGTTTCCTCCACTGCTTGACCAGCTCTCTATTTAAATTGACTTCATGATATACGAGCTGGGTCAGACTATACCAAGTGTCATAGTAAATTTTTTTTTTTTTTTTTGGTATCTGATAAATCTGAAAACTGCAATGCAACTGTGCTATCTTGATGCCACTGCTGTATCAATCTCTTGTCCTCCTGAAAAAATCAAAACTTTTATTTCTTGTCCAAATTGGATATGCAAAATTATAAACTCCATAAAAGAACATAACAACACATCAAAGTTCCTGGAGTATGACTCTCATTATTATTATTACATACAGAATCTATATATTGAGTTCAGAAAACCAGAATTCAAAGACTACAGAAAACTATGGGCTTTGAGGTCAAAGGAAAAGTTTGATCAGTGTCTATTGTCTTGATGGACTACTAAATATTTTTTACATTAGCCCAGTGCTTTAAATCATTTCAAAAAATGATATTCTGTTCCAATCATTATACATTGCCCACATTCACCAACATCACCTACATTTCACAACAAAGAGGCACTACACTTGGAGCCAGAAACCCTAATTTTGAGTAATTTCCCTGCTATCTCCTAACCAAATGATGTCAGACAAGTTAATATCACCTCCCTGAGCCTATCTTCTCATTTGGAAAATAGGATATGGCTTCACCTACTTTCAAAGTTGTAAGAATAAGTGAAATAAGGTATATGAAAAGACTTTTGTGAATTATAAGAAAAAATCGTTCAGTTGTAAAAGATTCCAATCAATCATTTCTCAATATGAAAAGACAAAAAACAAGCACTCTACCTCAACCAAATCATACACAAAATGGCAACTGAGCTAAAAAGGAATTTAAAGAAAAGGCAGATAGTGTTTATTTTAGGCTTGCTGCCATATTTCATTTAGGCACACCCGAGACTCTGAGCAGACCTTTATTTTCATGGCTGCACTAATTTCTATGTCAAGATGTGTAGCCATGTCTTATGAGTCAAAAATAATCACACAAAAACCATGAAAGCCAGATTCTATTTTTCTTAAGCCTCAGGCTAAGAGAAGTGCTGTGCTTTGTTTTATGCTCATTCCTACTTCATTATGCCATTGCAGATTATAAAGTTGGGGGAAAAGAACAAAATACTTACAGCTGCAGACACTATCTGGGCAGAAATTCCCTTCAAAAGTGAATGTCGCATAACTGATCCATGGAGAGAAAAAGAATCAGGTAATTTCTTCTTCCTAAAAAAAAAGGAAAACGTTTAAGAACAGACAAAAAAATTGAAAAGGCCGGTCCCGATGCTTTGAAGGAACACAAAAAAGTAAAAGTAGAAACCAAGACTGCAGGCAATTTGTTAGCTCTGTGTTAAAAAGAAGTATAGTAGGCACAGAAGCTCACGCCTGTAACCCAAGCACTTTGGGATGCTGAGACAGGAGGATCACTTGAAGCCAGGAGTGCGAGATCAGCCTGGCCAACATAGCAAGACCCCTGTCTCTATAAAGATATAAATAAATTATCCCCCCAAAATAAAGAGCAATACAAAGAAGTATAAAGAATCTAACAGTCCTATATTAAAACGTTATACTAAACCCATTTTGAACCTTACAGAAGCACAAGCAGAAAATGAACCTTTTTCACTGGCTCAAATAGTTCCTTGCCCACCTTAAGTAATGCAGCAATAGGTTCTGCAGCTCTCCAGAAGGCTGCCTACAGAACACTCCTTCAGTCTACAGTATCTCTACTGCCTTCCCACTTTGCTCACCTTCTTTGCCCTTCTCCTGTCTTTGGCCAGTCTCTCATTCTGCAAACAACTGCCTCAAATTCCCCACTCTTTCCTCACTCTCTGTTGCTCCTACTAATGGTTCTTCTCACTTACTCTATTCACCATCACACAAAAAGTGATTTTTAAACTTTTACCAAACATCACTGAGCACATACTCTGTATCATTAAAAGTATGTTCTGACCGAGTATAGTGGCTCAGCCTGTAATCCCAGCACTTTAGGAGGCTGAGCAAGAGGACTGCCTCAGTCTAGGTGTTCGAGGCCAGCCTGGGCAACTAGGTGAGACCTCGTCTCTATAATAAACCACAAAAATTAGCCAGGCATAGTGGTATGCATCTGTAGTTCCAGGTACTTGGAAGGCTAAGGCAGAAGGATCACCTAAGCCCAGCAGGTCGAGGCTGTGGTGGTCATAAGCGTGCCACTGCACTCCAGCCTGGGCAACAGAGTGAGACTCCAACTCAACAACAACAAAAAAAGTATGTTCTGGGAATATAAAAATAAGGAAACCAAAGTTACTACTGTCAAGGATCCCACAGCTTAGTTAGAGAGACTGATAAGTAACGCAAACTGAAGGATAAATGTTAGACTAGAAATATGAATAAAGTACCAAATAAATGCAGATGAAGAAGAGCTTAATTCTGTTTATTTGGGGAATATCAGGGATAACTAGAAAAAAAAAAAAAAAGATGTCTTATTTGGCCTCGATGGATGACTAGGAGTCTGTCAGGCAAAAAGTCCAAGGAGAAATATGAAGATGTAAAGGTGCACAGTGTGTCAGGGGAGTCATGAACATACAAAAGGCCTGGGAGGACTGGAGTGGTAGTGCTGAGAGATTAGGACAAAATGGTCAGCAGGGTCCTCTGGCCACCAGAGGAGTTCTGATTCCGACTTACAATAGGCAACAAGATGACACCTTGTTGCCTATCTTTTAAGCAGGTAGTGACCAGATCCTCAAAAACATTCACATTATCTATTTGAAGGACACAATGCTGAACAGGTTAACATATCCAGCAATGGCCCCTATACCACAACAGATGATAACCTAAAGAAGACAGAACTGAAATAGGCAAATTTAAGAAGAAGGAAATACACAGAATAGTTTATCAATATTAAAGTCACACATGAATTCAATAATGTACTTATATTATGATCCCTTCACTTCTCCTTCCTTTTCATGTTCTCTCCAAGAATGTGGAAGGTGAAAAGCAGCCAAAATTGAAGTTATTTAGGGTTAGAAGTCCTTTTCCCAAATCTTTAATCATCTCTGTGATTCTCCTCTGAACCCACTCCAAGAGATGAAGGAATGCTGGGACTGACCTTAGGGAGGGGTACAGACAGGCGTACAAAGAACAGAAAGGTGGTGAACCATGTTTCCACCACAGACACTGTGCCAGCCTTGAGCTGTGCTCCCTCCAAGGGCTCCACTGCTTCCAGGAGTCCCTGGTTATTATGGCTTCCTACTGTTGCTTCAGAAGACAATGGTCATAGCCCTTTTATCTTCTCCCTCAACAGTGCCAAAATCTCTAGGATCTAATAAGCATATTATTTCCATACAAATAGACCTTCTACTTCCCGTGCAGGGCTTCAACAGACCATATTCTACCTTAAAAAGATATTTACACTTGAAATGATCAAATATTTCAACCACATGTAAGTGTGATTGACATGGATACCTACCTTTTTAAGTTAGTCCTGTCACCACTGTCGGAGCTTGCCACAGATGACGTATCATAAGAGTGGGAATCAATAGCATCAATGTTTAACAATGTAGGATCCTCGAGAACAAAAGACTCATCTTCATCATCAGTCTAAATTGGAAAAAGATAGATGAATAAATTCAAAATACTCTATGAAACAAGTCAGGCATCAATGGGTTTCTCCAAAGCACTCTGCTTTTCACCTCTATTCCACACATTTTTATTGATCAGTGAGACATAGTACAGAATTACCAGAATTAAACTCTAGATAGATATCTCTCTCCACAGAGAATTTACCCAAAAACTTCTTTCTTGTAGCAGGAAGAAGCAGGGGCAGTTTTGTAGATTATTGTTTGCTGTAGAATATTTTAGCCAAAAGGCCCAGAAGTGATACAGACTGTTTCTTAAAATTCAAACCTGTACAGATGTTTCAGACAGAAGAAAGGCATTCTGGGTAGGAAGCAGCATGTGCAGACACAATGATTTCATAACATGGATTTTACCCATGGAAAATAAAGTAGTCCAAAATGACTGGAGTATATGAGTAGAAGTTGGAGATGATCCTAGAAAGAAAAGCTGGTACCCAAATTGTAAAAATCCTTATATTCCATTAACCTAGGTGGCAGCCGGGCCATGTCTATCTTGTTTACCACTGTACCCCGAGTGACTAGTACAATGTCTGACACATAATCAGACTCATTTATTTCATGAATATTTAGCATACTATATATAGTAGGAAGCTGCAAGGCAATTGAGATTTTTAAGAAGTGGAGAGACATGAGGAGAACCATGTCTTAGATAAATGGGTTAGGTCAAGCATGGTGGCTCATGTCTGTAACCCCAGCACTTTGGGAAGTTGAGGCAAGAGGGTGGCTTGAGCCCAGGATTTCTGAGACCAGCCTGGGCAACATGGTGAAACCTCATCTCTACGAGAAAACAAACAAAAAACAGCTGGGCATGATGACATGCACCTGTAATCCCAGCATGGGTGACTGAGGCGAAAGGATCACCCAGGAAGTCAAGCCTGCAGTGAGCTGTGATCATGCCTTTGCAACCTGGGCAACAGAGTGAGACCCCAACTCAAAAATAAAAAATAAAAAAAGAAGAAGAAGAAAAGAAAGATAAATGAGACAGTATGAAGAATGAAGAGGGTAAGGATGAGACTTAAGGACAAGAGAGCTACTGTGAGATGAGATTCCCAGCCAAGGAATGCTGCAGAAGTCAAGAGAGGGAATGAGGGGAAAAAACACACTGAGATAAAATCAAAAGTTGCTGATTACCATGTACATGGATGGGGGGGTGAGTGGGAGGAGAGGTCAAACGAGATTCCAAGGTTTCCAGTTTGAACTAGGCAAAAGGTGATACTGCTTATTGAGATGAGATAAAGCCAGGATAAGGGGCTTGGCTTTGTCCAAGTTGATTCTGAGTGACAATCACCCAGGCTAGAGTACAGTGGTGCAATCATAGCTCACTGCAGTCTCAAACTCCTGGGTTCAAGTGATCCTCCAGTCTCAGCCTCCTGAGTAGCTAGGACTACAGTCACACATCACCATGCCCATACCTAGCTTTTTTTTTTTTTTTTTTTTTAACGCGATAGGGTTTTGCTATGTTGCTCAGGCTGGTTTCCAACTCCTGGTCTCTAGAGATCCTCCCACTTGGGTCTCCCGGGATTACAGACATGAGCCACTGTGCCTATCTCATTCTCTACTTCTTGAAACTCTCTTCCCTTGGTTTGCAGTACCTTTCTCTTTCCTGGTTCTCCTCTAACTTATGTGGCCCCTTATCAGTCACATGATCTAGTTTCTCTTCAACCCAACTTTTAAATGCTGTGATCCCCCAGGATTATATTCTTAGCTCTCTTCTCTTCCTACTTCACACAACTCCTATTTGAATAAACTCAAATCTATGGCTTTAAGTACCATGTTATGCAAGTAACTCCAAAATCTGTGACTTTAGCATCAACATTTCTCAGAGGTTTAGGTCCAAATCTACAACTTCTTTTCAAATATCTCTGTACACTGGTCTTCTACACAGGGTTAGGACTGGCTAGGGGACATTATACTACTTGAGAGCTATTAAAGGTTGAAACAGTAGCTGTAGAAAAATGGAAAGGAGATAATTCAGAAACAAGAACCTGCAGCAACAAGGTCTTAAGCAAGATCTCAACCAAAATGTTATTTGATTTTTCTTTTCCATCAATCACTCTGCCGCTCAGGCTGGAGTGCAGTAGCAGGATAAAGATTCAGTGCAGCCTCAACCTCCTAGGTTCTGGCAGTCCTTCCACCTCAATTTCCCAAGTAGCTGGGACTACAGGGTATATACCACCATACCTGGCTAACTTTTCATTTTTTGCAGAGACAGGGTCTATGTTACCTAGACTGGTCTTTAAGTCCTAGGCTCAAGCAATCCTCCTGCCTCAGCCTCCCAAAGTCCTGGTAATACAGGCATGAGCCACCGCGCCCGGTCTGTCTTTTTGTTTGTTTGTTTTTGAGTCGGAGTCTTACTCTGTCACCCAGGCTGGAGTGCAGTAGCACAATCACTACTACTGCAGCCCTGACCCGCTGAGCTCAGATCCTTCCACCTCAGCCTTCCTAGTAGCTGGGACTGCATGCGCCTACATGCCAAGTTAATTTTTTTTTTTAATTATTGTAGAGACAAGGTCTTGCCATGTTGCTCAGACTGGTCTTGAACTCCTGACAATCTTCTAGCCTCTCAAAGTGCTGGGATCATAGGCATGAGCCACCGTGTGCCCCTGTTATTTGAGTTTCTTAAATAGCCTGGGGACAAAATTAATATATCATATATTAATATAACACATAAAGTTAAGCCAGATTTACAGAATAAGTGAAAGAAAAGGTAAAGGAAAGAAAAGATTTGAAGACGTCAAGGCTGACATCTGCTGCTGCTATACAGTTAAAGATATTAATTTTCAAGACAGCCCACAGACTGTGAAAAAATATTTGCCAACTGTATGTCTGACAAAGGCCTAATATCTAGGATCTACAAGGAACTCAAACGTGCTGAAAAGAAAGAAAAGTCAAAGCCTACAAGAGATGTGCAATTATACCAAGAGGCAAAAAGAATAAAAACAAACAATCCCATTCCCCAAAGTGGGCAAAGGATATGAATAGACACTTCTCAAAAGAAGCATACGAGCAGCCAACAAATACATGAAAAAATGCTCAGCCTCACTAGTCATCAAAGAAATGCAAATTAAAACCACACTGAGGGCCAAACTCAGTGGCTCAGCCTGTAATCCCAGAACTTCGGGAGGCCAAGGCGAGTGGATTGAGACCTGAGGGTTTGAGACCAGCCTGTGCAACCTGGCGACACCTCATCTCCACAATAAAATAAAAAATGGCCGAGCATAGTAGCGCGCGTCTGTAGTTCTGGCTACTCAGAAGGTTGAGTCGAAAGGATCGCCGGAGCCCAGCAGGTCGACACTGGGGTGGCCATGAGTGTGTGTGCCACTGCACTCCAGCCTGGGCGAAGGAGTGAGACTCCAACTCAAAAACAAAAACAAAACAAAATAAAAAAACCACATTGAGATACCACCTAACTCAAGTCAGGGTGGCCATCATCAATAACTTAAAAAACAACAGATGCTGAAGAGGATGCGGCAAAAAGGGAACACTTCTACACTGCTGGTGGGAGTGTAAACTAATACAACTTCTGTGGGAAACAGTTTGGCGATTCCTAATTCTCCTACTGGGAATATACCCATAGGAACTCAAATCACTCTATGAAAAATATACCCACACATGTATGTTTATTGAAGCATTGTTCACAATAGCAAAAACATGAAATCAACTGTGCAGCCCATCGAAGAGGACTGGATAAAATGTGGTACATATACACAATGGAATATTACGCAGCCATAAAGGACAAAATTACGAACTTCACAGCAACCTGGATGGACTTAGAATCTATAATACTGAGTGACCTATCACAGAAACAAAGCACTGAGTATCACATGTTCTCACTTATAAGTGGACCTTGAACAATTATCGTAATACTATAAGAAAAGGATTGGCAGTAGTGGGAAACGTCCAGGGGAGGGCGGGCTTGGGATTGACAGTAGTAGGAATCTGCGCCCTCATCAACAAGGGAACATGCATAATGAACATTTGTATACCTAACCCTGAATTGTACCCCACATCTTTAAAATAAAAAATAAAAAAAAAATTAGAAAACAAAAAGATATTTTCCCCACGATGTGGAAAATCTACACAATACTATCAAATTGCAGCTGCTCTGTGTGTGTGTGTATGTGTGTGTGTGTGTGTGTGTGTGTGTGTGTAAACTGATAAAGTGAAAACACAAAAGACCAAGAATAAGCAACACAATTTTGAAAAATAACATCAAAGCTGGAGGATTTAAAACTACCTGATATCAAGACCTATTATCAAGATTCAATAATTAGAGTGTGATATTGGAACAAGTATAGACAGAACAATGGAATCAGATGCATACATACATGATCACCTGACTTTTAACAAAGGTAACACAATAGACAAGAATATTCTTTTCAGTAAATGGTGCTGGCTCCTACCTCATACTATCATACACACAAAATATTTCACATGAATTAGAGATCTAAATGTGAAAGGTAGAACAATGAAGATTTTAGAACAAAATAGGACATCATCATCATGACCTTAACTGGCAAAATTTTCTTAAACAGGACACACAGAAAAACCATAATGGAAAAGTTTAATAAGCCAAACTATATTAAGAGCTTCTGCACATCAAAAGAAACCAGCAATAGAGTAAAAAGGTAATCCACAGAATGAAAGAAGATAGTTGAAATACTTATATTGGCCATGCTCGGTGGCTCAGCCTGTAATTCCAGCACTTTGGGAGAATGAGTCGAGAGGATTGCCTGAGCCCACGGGTTTGAGACCCACCAGGGTAACCTTGGCGAGACCTCGTTTCTATAATAAATCAAAAATTAGCCAGGCATAGTAGCATACCTGTAGTTCCAGCTACTAAGAAGGCTGAGGTGGAAGGATCGCTGGAGCCCAGCAGATCAAGGCTGTGGTGGCCGGCCGGGAGTGTGCCACTGCCTTCCAGCCTGGGTGACAGAGTGAGATTCCAATTCAAAAAAAAAAAAAAAGAAATACTTACATCTAATAAAGGGTTCATATATTAGCATATATAAGGAACTCCAACAAATCACTTAAAAAAAAACCCCAGCAGAATTAAGTAGGCTAAAGATATAAAAAGGTAATTCACAAAAAAGATATCCAAATGGCCAAAAAGTATATCAAGTACTGAGCTTTATCAGTCTTCAGGCAAATTCAAATTGAAACCATGATGTGATACAACTACACACCTGTAAGAATGAAAGGCCAAAGTTAAAAAAAGAAACAAAATCAAAAGTTGACAAGGACATAGTAGTCATCAGAAACCTCATATATTGATGCTGGAAACATATATTGATAAAACCACTTTGAAAAACTGTGGTAGTAAAAACTCAACTGTGGTAGTATATGCTAAAACTGAATACAACTATACCTGATGACCCACTAATTCCACTTGTAGGTATATGCCCAACAGAAATGTGGGTAAGAACACATGAATAAGAAAATTCGCAGCAGCACTCTTCACGATAGCCAGAAATTGGAAACTATACAAATGTCTATCAACAGTAGAATGAATAAATAATGGTATATTCATAAAGAATTTTACACAGCAATGGGAATAGATGAGTAATTCTTTACACACAAAAATAAGAATAAATTTAAAAACATAATACTGAGGGAAGTAAGACACATAAGAGTACATACTGTATAATTTATATAAAGTTCAAAGCAGGCAAACTAATCAATGCTGGTAGAAGTTAAAGCAGTAAATGCCCTGCTGTTGGGTACTGACGGGCGCAAGACGAGCTTCTGGAGAGCTAGTAATGTTTGCTTCCTTATCTGGATTCTAGTTATACAGGCTGTTCAGTTTGTGAACATTCACCATGCTCTATACTTATGATTTGTGTACCTTTCTGTATATATGTTATACTTCCATAAAAAGTTCAAAAGAAACTTCTGGCTACACAATCCAAAAATAGGACTGAGGTAAACTCAGGATTACTCCTGGAGACTGGGATACTAGAAAGGGTCAAAAGACTCAGTCTTAATGAGGTCAAAGAACAGGTTTAATGGAGGTAAGGGAATGAGGGAAAAAAGGTTAGAGAATGAAATTTCAAAATTAAAAACCTCACAGTTAGCTTCAAAGGATGACAAAGCCTAGTAACATTATTTCACGCCCTAATTCTGAGATCTAGGATGTTTCTGTAATCTCTAAATTTCCTTTTTTAAGAAAATATCTGAAATGTCCATTTCTTCCTGGCCTCTTCAGAGTGATATTAATGAACACTATAGAATATGTGCATCCACATACCTTGGAACAAAGGCTTTATTTACACTTTCTATTTCTGTCCTTTCTTCTTAAATCTTTTTTATTTTTACTTTTTTGTATTGGAGTCTCACTCTGTTGCCCAGGCTGGAGTGCTACAGGTACCGCAGCCTCACTCTCCTGGGCTCGGGCAATCCTTCCACCTCAGTCTTCTTTTTTTTTTTTTTTTTTTTTTTTTTGAGTTGGAGTCTCATTCTGTCATCCAGGCTGGGGGGCAGTGGCATGCTCCCAGCCACCACAGCCTCAACCTGTTGGGCTCTAGCAATCCTTCCACCTCAGCCTTCCAAGTAGCTGGAACTACAGGCGAGCGCTACCACGCCTGGTTAATTTTTTGATTTATTGAAGAGATGAGGTCTCGCCAAGTTCCCCAGGTGAGCCTCGAACCCGTGGGCTCAGGCAATCCACTTACCTCAGCCTCCCAAAGGCACGGGATTATAGGCTGAGCCACCGAGCCCGGCTCACCTCAGTCTTCTAAGTAGCTGGGACTACAGGTACTCCTGGCTATCTTTTTTTTTTTAATTGTAGAGATGAGGTCTTGTCATGTTGCCCAAACTGGTCTCGAACTCCTGGGCTCAAGCAATCCTCTCACCACGGCCTCCCAAAGTGCTAGGATTACAGACATGAGCCACCATGCCCAATCTTAAACCATTTTATATTCCCCACATCCCACTTATAGTCTTCATGATGGTGCACAACTTAAATTATTTCTTCTTTCACTTACTACCTGCTTAGCTCCCTGGAAGTATAAAGGCTAGCCAATTCCCAGCATCATTTCTCTGTCAAACACAGAGACAGTCATATAGCACTTTATAACCCTAACATCTAAAACACCAGGACCCAAATACACTAGGCACCCAAATTACTATTGAGAATGATAACAGTATTATCTTCTCAATAAACCACTAATGACTGTACTCACTGTTACTTGTAGATAAGAAGGTTAGTTGTGCAAGGATAATTTTCCTTTATGTACTACAGATCATTCATATGAGCACTATTTTCTTTGCCAATACTATATAATGATGTACAAACAGGGCTTTATAAACAGTCTTCTAAGATTATTTTTATCTTACATTTAGCAAAATAATTAAAATGATTAAGACCATTTTTACAAGACTGACCAAGATTAATCTCATCTCTGAGTGAAATATTTCCTCTATATATTTCCTCTATACTAGAAATAAAGGACATTCCACTGTACGGGATATACTTTCAAGACCAAAGCCACTTTTGTCAAAACTAAAAATGCTCAAGTCAACATAGAACATACAGAACATTTCTGAAGAAACACATTAAAAGTAACAGCAACATCAAACTGACCTAAAAAATAGAAATCAAAGCCATACAAGAAAAATAAAAGATACAATACACCGAGAAAGTAGTTTGCATCCTATAAAGTGTTGCCTATAACCTAAAAGCATAGGCAAAGAAGTAATAAAGACAGAGGTCCAACTCACTCGGAGCTTTGGTCTCATGGGCCTTTCTGTTGGGGAACATTTGCATCCTTATCTTTTGGAAAACATAACTATGGATCTGAAATAGATTTATACATAAAAAAGTCCTTCTCAAATTAGAAGCTAAAACCTCCATGGGAAGTCATAAGCAAGATTTTAAAAGATCAGGAAGACTGAGTTGAAGAGTTGTCAGCAGATGCAGGGACATAAAAATGAGCACACTTCACCAACCATGCACTCCCACAAAGTTTCTTTATAAAGCCTTTGGTCTCTCAATTCAGAAAAGAATAACACTACTTCAAAACGCTGAAAAACTTTTTCATAGAGTGGTATTCATAAGATGAAGTAGAAAAGTTTGGTTTTCTTCATGCAGAAGAATGATTACACACACTCATTATAAGGTTGCAAATGCTCTTCAGTATCAGAGGACGAGCTATTTGAATATCATTGGTAGTGATAATTAATCATTAACAACACACAAAAAATACACACCTAAAAAGTAAGTTTAGTGTTTCAATTAACTTAAGTTTAGTGTTTCAATTCACTTAATAAAATAATATTTTTTAAAGACTGGGCATGGTGGCTCACGCCTATAATCCCAGCACTTTGGTAGGCCAAGGCGGAAGGACTGCGTAAGCCCAGTTTGAGACCAGCCTAGGCAACATAGCAAAACCTTGTCTCTACAAAAAAAGTTAAAAAAAATTAGTCAGGTGTAGTGGCACGCGCCTATAGTTCCGCTACTTGGGAGGCTGAAGCAGAAGAATCACTTGAGCACAGGAGTTTGAGGCTGCAGTGACACTGCATTTCAGCCTGGGAGACAGAGTGAGATATATTTTTTAAGTCTACCAAGTATTAGGCATTGTGCTGAGCAAAGATACCCTAAAGATGAACAACACATAGTTTCTGCCCTGGAGAAGCTCACAATCAAGATCCAAGCTCAGGCCAGGTTCAGTGGCTCAGCCTATAATCCCAGCACTTTGGGAGGCCGAGGCAAGTAGACTATCTGAGCCCACGGGTTCAAGACCCGCCCAGGCAACTTGGCGAGACCTCATCTCTACAATAAATAAAAAATTAGCTGGGTGTGGTAGGGCACGCCTATAGTTCCAGCAACTTGAAAGGCTGAGGTGGGAGGATAGCCTCAGCCCAGCATGTCGAGGCTGCGGTGGCCGGGCACATGCTATTGCACTCCAGTCTTGGCGACAGAGTGAGAATCTAATTTAAAAAAAAAAAAGATCCAAGCTCTCCAAGAAAACTTTCTACAACGATGGAAACACTCTTTTTATTTTTCCCCCCGACCCCAATGGAAACACTCTTTATCCATGCAGTCCACTATATCTGCCACTAGCCATGTGTGGCTATTAAGCACCTGAAATGTGTCGTATGCCACTGAGGAATTGGTTTTTTTAATTTCACTGTAATTAATTTAAATTTTAAATCAACACATAACTAGTGGCTACCATACTAGATAGTGCACATCTAGATACATACATAATAACTAATCCAAAAGTATTAAAATCAATGCCATAAAATGATAGTGATCATTAATAAGTACTTACCTCATTTAGTATGCTTTCCAGTGTTGGAGGAGTATCAACCTGAGGAATATCAAACTCCTTGTCATCAATCTAAATAAAGAAAAAAAAATTAATCCTCACATAATGATGCCATTTCCCTTTTTAATTGTTAGGCTGTCTTAATTGATTAGAGCTATCATCAGTTAATAGACAAACTTACCAGCAAACTGACTATACAGTCAGCTCAAAATGGTACTAAGGGTTAGGTCAAAAGACTACATAATGGTTTCCTTTCCTATCCACACATTCAGTAACTATCAGGAACATATATACACTGACTGTACCATCCTGACATCCCTTTCCAGAAAACTTCTGTTGACTTTTACATCTGCTTTTCTAAACATAACAAAACAAACATATCTCAATCCCTAATTTTCTAAGCTTAGGCATAAGTTATAAGCAATAAGCAAAAATCTGACATCAGATTTCTTAGTTATTTCATAAATTACAGTGAGAGATGATTAGGTCAAGAAACTTATCATTAAATATTCTCATAGCTAAAGAAACCCACTAATATAATGTTAAATAATTACTGGGGGAGGGGTATTACTGTATGAGACAGGAATTCTAAACCTACCACTAGCTCTGTGACTTTGAGAAGTCACTTAACAGAGCTGCATGCCAGTGTCTTCATCTATGCAATGGATTATCAGTGATGTGAAAAGCTGTGAAGCTCAAATGACAATATGAATCAAAGCATTTCACAAACTATACAAAGAAAGATATTATCTCATAGAACTGTACACAGACTCCTATAAATCCCTGCAAAAATGATAGGGTCTTTGAGTCACAGAGCACATTCTAACCAACATCAGTTAAACATCATCACTTAACAAAAGTTGAAATTTTTACCAGATCATTTTTGAACTCCAGTTCCTTGTCCAGATCTATATAAGAAAATTTTGAAAGTGAAGCTTCTAGATTGAAAGACTTATTCAGTTCTTCTTCAGTAGTCTTGGCACAAAGGCTCTGTTCCACATTTTCATGGTCTGGTTCATTTTCCATATTTACTTTTAATAACAGTATTCAGTCAGAGCAAGTGTGTGTTTGTTTTCTCGTTTGGCCTTAGATCACCAGGACCTGAATGATAATCTCTTTAAAAAAAAAAAAAAAAAGAAGAAGAAGAAGAAGAAGAAGAGGTATCATTTAGATTTACTCCTTGTCAGTCAGATATTCCAAAGATTTACCTGGTCAGAACTTCATCCAATCCTCTGATTACAGGTAAACAGAAATAAATACTGGGGTACAGGTATGATATGAGGGGAGGGCTTCTATGGGAGTACAAAGGAGGAACATCTAACTCAGATTCAAGGACTTTGGGAAGTGGTCCATTACCCAAAGGCATGAAACTGGCAACAGTGATAGACTTAGTAGGCTAAGCCACTAACCTGGTACCAACCAGATTTATTTACCTAACAGCATAAGGGCAAATCAGTTCCAAAAGCTGCAATTAATCCCTTCCTTATATTCCCAAACCCCAGGGTGGCACTCTAGCTGACATTAGTTGTTTTTAAATAACATGTCCAAAAGACAAGTTTTGTTGTTGGCATCCACACAGGGCCAGAGACATATTGAGGAGCTTTGTATAGACACCAAAGATGGATACCTGGACACTTAATACAACACTAGCAAACCTATGGGTTCACATGTATTAGAGGAGACAACAATGACCCCAGGATAAAATAATTCCACAGTCTACCAGAAAAAAAGCTAGTCACAAAGAAACATGAATCTTTTCAGGAAAAAAGAATACTAAAGAAAACTAGAAATGTATACAATTTTTTGTTATTACACAGCTGTAAATGAAAAACAGATAATCTGGTTTACTTGCAAATTGTCATTCTTAGAAAACTAAAAATATATATTTAAAAAATGATTAGATGTTTAGTAATTAAATTTGCTTTTAAATGTTTTAAAATTGTGTTTCAATTAGGCAACAAGTGAACACACTTTTAAAAGTCCAATTAGCTTTGACTAGTTAGAATAAAGCAAAAATATGAAAACAAAAACACCCTAATAATAATGATAATAAAAATAAAGGTCATTTTGTTTCCTAAACTAGGTGTTTTCCACAGTACCAAACAACTAGCAACTCTCACTGGGAAGCTTTTCAAACTGTATACTGCCCTTAATGGGATAAACACCACTATCACCAACAACCCTTGCCTGGTAGTAAACTTCTCTTAGTGAAGTGGAGAGGAAAAAAAAAAAAAGTCTGGCAATTACTGAGCCATAAAAATAATAATAATTATTATTAATGTTATTACTGTTATTATTTTTAGAGACAGGCTGGGGGAAGGGTCTCACTATACTGCCCAGGCTGGACTTGAATCCTAGACTCAAGCAATCCTCCAGCCTCAACCTCCCAAGTAGCTGAAACTTCAGGCATGCACCACCATGCCCATCTTGAAATAACTAATTTTTTAAAAGTCAACTGAGATTAGTTGTTTTTAAATAACATGTCCAAAACTTAGTGACAATTTTATCTGATGAGACTTTTTCCTAGTATCTATACTTATTTTCACTTCCTTCAATGTTTCATTTTTTATCATATTGAAAGAAATGAATAGTTACTTTGTGTAAAACATGTAGACTCATGAAAACTGACTTTTCAAAAGCTGAAACCAACTTTTCTAGCTAATACATTATTTGGTATATTACCAAATACAGACGAATTTCTTTCACATGCTACAGAAAATAGACTTTGAGGCTCTGTCTTATAAAATACATGCTAGAACATATAACTGAGAGTACTCTTTAGCAATATTTGAAAGTATCTTTCCAACATCAGGTACTAAATGTACTGCTCCTTTTATAATTACCCAAAAGTAGTAGCAATATTAACATTTACATGCCTTTCTTCAAAGACTGAATTGGCTCATGACAAATTACTTTTTAATAGTCTTACTTTTTAATAAGACTTTATTAAAAATTACTTTTTAATAAAGTACCACTAAGTAAAAAATGATTACAATTACTCAAGAAATATTTGCAAATGTACAATTCTCATTCAGTAGTTCCTAAGGACAGTTACTAACTTTTATTTATACACATTTTTCAAAAATAGTGAAAAAGACCACATCAGCAAAAAACAAAGAAAAACTTTTTTTTTTTTGTTTTGTTTTGTTTTGTTTTTTTTGAGTTGGAGTCTCACTCTGTCACCCAGACTGGAGTGCAGTGGCCGCTCCCGGCCACCGCAGCCTCGACCTGCTGGGCTCCGGCGATCCTTCAGCCTCAGCCTTCCAAGTAGCTGGAATTACAGGCGCGCGCTACCACGCCCGGCTAATTTTTTTTTGATTTGTTGTAGAGATGAGGTCTCCGCTTGCCCAGGCAGGTCTCGATCCCGCGGGTTCAGGCAATCCACTCACCTCAGCCTCCCAAAGGCGCGGGATTACAGGCTGAGCCACCGAGCCCGGCTAAGAAAAACTTTTATTTAAACAATTTAATAAACTAAAATGTTTAATTGTGTCTTTCCAAATAACTCAGAAAAGAAAACAATTTGTTTCCAGCTCTTATCTCATCTCTGGAATCATTGAGAGATTCCAAACTCATATAATTCAGCATCTGTGAACACCAATATTATACTGAAGAAGTATCATGTGATAAAGAATTACCTGAAGAAAAAGCATCATCCTGTCAAGCTACCCGACTCCAATTCTGACCTTCATTTCACTGAGCTCCTTTTACCAACATGATGTGATGGCAAAGCAGAAAGAACACAAGCCAGAGTCTATTAACATCAGGTTTGAATCTGGACTTTATGTTTCTGTGACCTTGGTCAACTTGTCAGACCTCTGCTGAACCCCTCTATTTCTACATCTGTAAAGTGAAATATTGTGGACATTTGCAGTGCTTGCTTAGAACTGTGCCTCTTGTTTGAAGGGCTCCTTCAAACCATGTGCTTCTTGTGGCAGATGCTAATCAAAAACCCCCTAGTAAAAGGGATTATGTGATAAAGCCAGACTCCTTCACCAGGATCATCAAAATGGAACTGATGAAGAGCCATTTCCACTATTCTCTAAAAGTTGAATAAGGCTGAGCAGCCCCCAGACTTCCCCACCCTGCTCTCTCCTGAAGAAAAGAAGTCACTCATTTAACACCTATCAACTAAACTCCTACTCTGCATCTGTCACTAGAGACCCACCTCTACTGATAGAATTTACATTCTAGGTACAGATTCTCTAGCAAGAATGAAATCAAACTAAAAAAATTAGAGAAGAGGAGGAAAGAGTCCTGATATTATCTAAGCACTAGATTCTAGTTTTCTGTGAAGTTAGCTCAGCCCATGGTCTTCTGAGTTTGGCTACATAAGCCACCATATTTTGTCCCCCATTCTGTTTTGTTTTTTTTTTTAGTTGGAGTCTCACTCTGTCACCCAGACTGGAGTGCAGTGGCCGCTCCCGGCCACCGCAGCCTCGGCCAGCTGGGCTCCGGCGATCCTTCCGCCTCAGCCTTCCAAGTAGCTGGAACTACAGGCGCGTGCTACCACGCCCGGCTAATTTTTGATTTATTGTAGAGATGAGGTCTCACCAAGTTGCCCAGGTGGGTCTCGAACCCGCGGGC
>CAUYQG010085041.1:0-13774 GCA_963574415.1 Tarsius wallacei | reverse complement strand
ATTACCCAGGTGTGGTAGTGCACACCAGTAGTTCTGGCTATTTGGAAGGCTGAGGCGGAAGGATCGCGGGAGCCCAGTAGGTCGAGGGTGCGGTGGCGGGGGGCGGCCACTGCACTCCAGTCTGGGCTAAAGATTGAGACTCCAACTAAAAAAAAAAAAAAAAAAAAGAAAAGAAAAAGTAGAGAGGCAGAAAATGTGGAATTCAAGGAAATATAGGATTTGAAAAGGAAGGGATGGGCAACAATGTCAACAAGTTTTAAAATATTGAAGGGAGGTCTGGTAAAATAAAGACTGAAAAATATCCATTGGACCTGGTAATTATGAAGACTCAGTGGCCTCAGGTGGAGACGTGGAGGTCAATCCTGGACTCCAACAGGTTGGGGAATGACTGGGAAATAAGAAGCTGAGATGTTCACCCTCTCAACAAGTATTCATTGAATGCCTGCTATGTGTCAGGCCAGGATAGGAAGGAAATCCTTCCACAGTGGTTTGGAAATAATAAGAAGGGAAGAAATAGGACAGTAGACAGAGGATGCAGGAGGATGGGGAACATGAGAGAGGTGGAAGGACAGAAGAATTCAGTTAGAAAGTGAGATAAATTTAAGGTTGATGAGTTCTTAGTGATAGGTCCAGTGTGGCCATGGGACTAGATGATGAAATAGCGTGATGATAAAGGTCTTTAGAAATTAATAGGCCAAGAAACTATAAATATAGGGTATTGGATCATTCTAGCCAACAAATGAGGAAGAGTGAAGAGAATCAGAAAATAGACAAATGGCCGGGTAAGGTGGCTCATGCCTGTAATCCCAACTCCTTGGGAGGCCAAGGTGGGAGAATTGCTTGAGCCTAGGAGTTGGGGCCCGCCTAAGCAACATAGCAACACTTCATCTCTATAAAAAAATTGTTATAAAAAAATTAGCCAGATGTGGTGATGTGTATCTGTAGTCCCAGCTACTTGGGAGGCTGAGGCGGGAGAATCACCTGAGCCCAGGAAGTCAAGTCTGAGGTGAACTGTGATATGATCATGCCATTGCAGCCAAGGCAACAGAGTAAGACCCCCTGACTCAAAAAAAAAAAAAAGAAAAAGAAAGAAGCAAAGAAAGAAAGAATAGACAAATGACAGAAGTCAGAAGTGAGAAGACATAGTAGAGGAACTGCAAGGTTCCCAAAGAAGGGGGAAATTGGTTTTTTTTTCTTTTTTGCAAATAAATAAAACTGCATATTCCACTGCCAGCTGCTAGTAGACACTACACAAATAAATGTTGCCAACTGAGTGATGTGTTCTCTCAAAAGGATCTCAAATCTGGTACTTTCTAAACTGAACTCCGATATTTCCTCCCAAACTTAGTTCTCTTTCATGGCTATCTGTCTCATCTATTCACTTGTGCCTGCCAAACACTTAGGAAACATTATTGACATATTTCCTTCCTCTCTGTCACTCTTGAGATCAAATCCATCATCAAGTCTTGCCAATGTGACCTAAACATCTCTCACATATGTCCAGAATGCTCTACCTCTGCCATGCTCATCTAAGCAACCATCATCTCCTGTCTATTTTATCTGCTTCCTAACTCACCTCTGCACATCTGCTCCTGCCTCCCTGCAATCCATTCTCCACTCTGCAGCCAAAGTAATAGTTTCAAAACGTGAATCTGACCAGGGCACATGCTCTCTTTCCCTTCATTCTCAAACCTTTTAAAGTTTTCCCATTGTTCTTAGGGTAATGAATGAACTCCTGAAGGTCAGACTCCTCCTCAGCCTCGCCTCATACCATACTTTCCTCACCATTTCCAATCTTTTCCATCCTAGTCCTTGGTGTGATCCTTCCTCATAAGGCCTTTGTACCTGCTGCTGTCTCTGCCTAGTGGTTTCCCTCTCCTTGGTTCCTAGTTAAACTGCTATTCATCCTAATCAGCTCAACTTTCCTAAAAATTTTGTCTGGGTCATATTATACTCTATCATAGCACTGCATAATTCTTCATAGTGCCTGCCACAGTTGCAATTTTACATTTATTTGAATAAATATTTGATGAATGTCTGTTTCTATGAGGACAGCAACTATGCCTCACATACAGAAAAAATTCAGTAAATATTTAGTGAATGAATGATATATTAATAAACTTTCACAATGCCAAGTGGCAGATCTGGGACTATGTCCCAAGAGGGAATTTATTAGGTAGGAGGTTCAAAACAAGATCCCTTTCATTTTTGAGATTTCTGTGCTTTCCAGGTGACTTTTGATTGTTCTTTTTTCCCTCTTTTTCTTAGGCTGCTTTCCTTGGCCTTAGCAACATACTTTCACTGGGTACCATAAAGAATGAAAGGCCCAAACATATGGACTTTGCAGCAACTTAGATGGATTTAGAGCCTATCATACTCAGTGATCTATCACAGAAACAGAAAACTGAGTACCACATGTTCTCACTCATTAGCAGACCTTGAACAATTATCATAATACTATAAGAAAGGGATTGGCAGTAGTGGGAAACTGCCAGGGGAGGGGAGGCACATCTCATCAAAAAGGGTACCTGCATAATGAACATGTGTATACCTAATCCTGAATCGTACCCCACATCTTTAAAATAAAAAATTTTTAAAAAAGGAAGAAAGACACTGAGGGTTGGAAGGAATTAGCTCCTTCAAATGCTGGAAACCTTTTCTTTATCAGATGATTGAAAGAAATGCCTTAGCAGCAAACTTAATAATTGGTCATTTATTCTTTACTTAAACACATCTAATAATAGAGTCCCATTCTTCTCCAAAAGATTCTTTCTGATTTTTCTTTTCTTTAATAATAATATGTTAAGCATCTTTTTCATATGATTATTGGCCATTCGTATTTCTTTTTTTCTTTTTTTTTTTTTGAGTTGGAGTCTCACTGTGTCGCCCAGACTGCAGTGCAGTGGCCGCTCCCGGCCACCGCAGCCTCGACCTGCTGGGCTCTGGCGATCCTTCCGCCTCAGCCTTCCGAGTAGCTGGAACTACAGGCGTGCGCTACCACGCCCGGCTAATTTTTTGATTTATTGTAGAGATGAGGTCTCGCTAAGTTGTCCAGGCGGGTCTCGAACCCGTGGGCTCAGGCAATCCACTCACCTCAGCCTCCCAAAGCGTGGGATTACAGACTGAGTCACCGAGCCCGGCTCGTATTTATTTCTAAAGCAAATTTTTACATCCTTTACCTACTTCTCTGTTAATTTTTTAGACAGATTTATAAACTCTTTGTAGATTAAATAAATTAGCCCCTTGCCATTTTATGTTGCAGATATGTTTTCCAGTTTGTGTTAATCTTCTGATATTATTTTTGACATCTAAACAATTTTATTCTTTTCTTTTTTTTTTTTTTGAGTCGGAGTCTTACTCTGTCACCCAGGCTAGAGTGCAGTGGCACGCTCAAGACCATGCCAGCCTCAACCTGCTGGGCTCAGGTGATCCTTCTGCCTCAGTCTTCCAGGTAGCTGGAACCACAGGCATGCACCACCACACCTGGCTATTTTTTGATTTACTGTAGAGATGAGGTCTCACCATGTTGCTCAGGCTGGTCTTAAACCCCTGAGCTCAGGCAATACTCTCAACTCCACTTCCCAAAGTGCTGGGATTAACAATTCTATTCTTTATGGAACAAAATTTTAAAGATACAAAATAATATATGATGAAAAGTAAACCTTCCTTTCACCCTTGTTCTCCAGCTCAATTCCCCTCCCCAAAGGCATGCACTACTAACAGCTTCTTGTATGTCTTCCCAGAGCTTGCCTAAGTAGTAACAACTTATTTGTATGTTTGTTTTTCTTCCCACACATACACAAAGGTAACACTGCATTCTGCTTCTGGATCTTGTCTTTTCACTTACAACACAAGATATATTGGAGACCTTTCTTTATCAGTACATAAAGAGTTGATAGATATTGCCAAAATGCCCTCCATAGAGGTTGGACCAATTTATGCTCTCATCAGCAATATATATGAATGTGTCTTTCCACACCCCTCACCAATACCTCATTGTATCGCCCTTCACTTTATTGTGCTTCGCAGATACTGTGTTTTTTTTTTCCCTACAAATTGAAGGTTTGTGGCAACCCTGAGTTAGCAAGTCTATCAGTGCCATTTTTTTTCATCAGCATGCTCTCACTTCATGCTATGTCACGTTTTGGTAATTCTTGCAATATTTCAAACATTTTCATTATTATATCTGTTTTGGTGATCTGTGATCAGTGATCACTGATGTTATTATTGTCATTGTTCTGGGGTGTCACGAACCACGCCCATATAAGATGGCAAACTTAATCAATAAATGTGTGTGTTCTGACTGCTCCACTGACTGGTTGTTCCCCAGTCTCTCTCCCTCCCCTAGGCCTCCCTATTCCCTATGACACAATATTGAAATTAGGCCAATAATAATCCTACAATGACCTCTAAGTGTTCTCATGAAAGGAAGAGTAGTCTATCTTTACATTTAAATCAAAGGATACAAATGATTAAGCTTAGTGAGGAAAGCTTGTCAAAAGTAGAAACAGGCCAAAACTAGGCCTCTTGTGCCAAACAGCCGAGTTGTGATGGCAAAGGAAAAATTCTCGAAGGAAATTAAAGTGCTACTCGAGTGAACACACAAATGATAAGAAAACAAAACAACCTTATTGCGAATATAAAGTTTTAGTGGTCTCGATAGAAGATCAAACCAGCCACAACATTCCTTTAAACCAAGGCCCAATCCAGAGCAAGGCCCTAGCTCTCTTCAATTCTGTGAAGTCTGAGAGAGGTGAGGAAGCTGCAGAAGAAAGGTTGAAGACTAGCAGAGGCTGGTTCATGAGGTTTAAGGAAAGAAGTCGTCTCTAGAACATGAAGGTGCAAAGTGAAACATCAACTACTGATAAGAAAACTGCAGCAAGTTATCCAGAAGATTTAGCTAAGATAATTGATGAAGGTAAGCACTAAACAACAGATTTTCAATGTAGACAAAGCAGCCTTATATAGGAAGAAGATGCCATCTAGGACTATCATAGCTAAAGAGAAGTCAGTGCCTGGCTTCAAAATTTCAAAGGACAGGCTGAATTTCTTGTTAGGGGTTAATGCCCAGCTGATGGCTTAAAGTTGAAGCCAGTGCCATTTGCCATTCTGAAAATCATAGGGCCGGTAAGAATTATGCTAAATCTACTCTGCCCATGCTCTATAAATGGAAGAACAAAGCTTGGATGACAGCACATCTGTTATGGTAGTTTAATATTTTAAACCCAATGTTGAGACCTACTGCTCAGAAAAAAAGATTTCTTTAGAAATATTACAGCTCACTGACAATGCACTTGGTCACCCAAGAGTTCTGATGGGGATCTTCAAGGGTATGAATATTATTTTCATACCGGCTCACACAGCATCCATTCTGCAGTACATAGAACAAGGACTTTTAAGTCTTATTGCTTAAGAAATACATTTTGTAAGGCTATAACTACTGTAGATAGTGACTCCACTGATGGATCTGGGCAAAGTAAGTTGAAAACATTCTAGAAAGGAGTCACCACTCCAGATGTCATTAAGAACATTCGTGATTCATGAGAGGAAATCAAAATATCAATATTTACAGTAGTTTGAAAGAAGCTGATTCTCACCTCATGGTTGACTTGGAGGGGTTCAAGAACTCAGGAGAGGAAGTAACTGCAGATGTGGTGGAAATAGCAGAGAACTACAATTAGAAGTGAAGCTTGAAGATGCGACTGAATTGCTGCAATCTCCTGAGAAAACTTGAAGGGTTGAAGCTCCTTTTTATGGATAAGCAAAGAAATTGGTTTCTTTGAGATGGAATCTACTTCCTGGTGAAGATGCTGTGTCATTGTTTAAATGGCACCAAATAATTTAGAATATTACATAAACTTGGTTGTTAAAGCAGTAGCTGGGTTTGAGAGGACTGATTCCAATTTTGAAAGCTTTACTGTGAGTAAAATGCTATCAAACAGCATCACAAGTTATAGAGAAATCTTTCATGAAAGAAAGAGTCATTGAGGAGGCAAACTTTACTGTAGTCTTATTTTAAGAAATTGCCGGCTGGGCTCGGTGGCTCAGCCTGTAATCCCAGCATTTGGGAGGATTGCCTGAGCCCGCAGGTTCAAGACTTGGCAAGACCTCATCTCTACAATAAATCAAAAATTAGCTGGGTTTGGTAGTGCACGCCTGTAGTTCTTGCTACTTGGAAGGCTGAGGCGGAAGGATCGCTGGAGCCCAGCAAGTCGAGGCTGCAGTGGCCGGGAGCATGCCACTGCACTCCAGTCTGGGCAACAGAGAGAGACTCCAACTCAAAAAAATTAAAAATTAAAAAAAAAAAGAAAGAAAGAAATTGTCACAGCCACCCCAGCCTTCAGCAACCACCATCCTGATCAGTCAACAGCCATCAACATTAAGGCAAGACCCTCCACCAACAAAGAGATTACGACTTGTTGAAGGCTCAGATGATTGTTAGCATTTTTTGGCAATAAAATATTTTAAAATTAAAGTATGTACATTGTGTTTTTAAACATAATGCTATTGCACACTTAATAGACTACAGTATAGTGTAAATATAACTTTTATATGCACTGGAAAACCAAAACATTTATGTGATTCACTTTATTACGGTGGTCTGGAACCAAACTTGCAAATCTCTAAAGTATACCTGTACATAGTAAAGATCTTTTTTATCTCTCCCAACCTGATAGGTAAAAAATAGCATGTACAGTCAAGTGTGGTGGCACGCCTATAATCCCAGCTACTTGGGAGGCTGAGGAGGGAGGATCCCTTGAGCCCAGGAGCTTGAGGCCAGCCTGGGTGACATAGAAAGATCCCTATCTCAAAAAAAATGGCATATGCATTTTTATGAGTAAAGTTGAGCATCTTTTCATATATTTAATTTAATATATTTCATATATTTATGGCCATTTAAAAGACTGTATGACTTCTAAACTTTTCCATTTTAGAAGAGTTAGGATTGGGAAATATTATTGTGATTATGGGAGAAAGAATCTTTAGTTATTCTAGATCTGGTCATCTGTTTTTCCAATGGTGTAACAATAGGAAGGTTTGAGCTTTATCCTTATTTTTTCAGCAACACATCTGTGACTAAGGATATATTATGGTAGTGTAGAAAGAGTATGGGCTTTAGGGTTATGCAGACTTAAATTGGAATCCCATCTTCCTTCTTTCCTTCTTCTTTTCATACTAACTTATTGAACTTTTACTATGTATCAGACCCAGCGTAGAATGTTGGTGATTCAAAGATAAATAAAATGCAGTTCTTGCCTTCCAGAAACTCTCAGTATAATGAAGGAGCCAGGCTCCTAAACCAGTAAGTATAGTGCAAAATAGATAACAATAATGATGATGCAGATGCTGATGAGGTACTGATAATAGCTGGCAGCTTTGTGGATTATGAATCAGGAAAGGACGAGCCTGGAGACAAGGGGAGCAGTTAGCAGGCTGTGGTGGCAACTGAGGCAATCAACTCAATAAGAATAAAGATGCGCCTGTAGTTCCAGCTACTTGGAAGGCTGAGGCAGAAGGATAGCTGGAGCCCAGTAGGCCGAGGCTGCGGTGGTCATGAGCGTGCCACTGCACTCCAGTCTGGGTGACAGGGTGAGACTCCAACTCAAAAAAAAAAAAAAGGAATAAAGAAGAAGCAGATTCTAGATATGAGACAAAGTATGACAATGATTTTGGTAAGAGTAGACAGCCGTGGGTTGAGGACTGACGGAGAGGTGAGGGAAGTTGCTCCTTTTTTGATACGGCAGCTCTTATGGCATATTAGATGATTGTTCATCAAATATCCACTCCCTCCATTCCTCCACCTCCAATCTTCTCTGGCCCACTGATGTGCCTTGCCCATATGATTTGCTGTCCTCAAAGCAGGATGGAGTGACTTTCCTATCCTTTGACTTTGGGCTTGGCTGGTCACTTTCTTCGACCAACTGAATGTTAGCAGACATAATACAAACAGAGGCTTGAGATGTGCATGCCCAATTGGCCTTGCTCTCCTGGGCTCCTGCTTTCCACCATGAGAAGAACATGCCTCTGATAGCTGCTGGTTCAAGAATAGCGGATGCATGGAGCAGACCTGGATCAAACCCATAGCTTGGAGTCAAGCCCATCTGAGCCCAGGCTAAATCAGCTGAATCTCAGGTGATCCACATATCTGTGCAATCAAGAAATAAATACCTACCACCTATGGCACTGAGTTCTAAGTAGGTTTATTATGCAATGTTGTTGTGGCAAGGCTGCTAATACAGGTCTCCAACAGTGATATCTCGTCTGGGCTAAATATCCCCACTTCCTGCACCTGTTCATCATACGCCTTCTCCTTTCTCATTTCTGCCAGATTTCTCTGCAAGATATACCAACTGGAACCAATTAGGAGGCACTCCCCCAAAGAGTCACCCAATTAGAATTCTGCACACATGCGGCCCTCTCCCCTTCAACCCTGTCTCCGTTCTAGGGGCAGCCATATGGCAAGAAGGAATCCCAGGAGCCTGGGCTCAGAGTGAGTCTGGAATTAAGAGGCTCAGTAAGATTAAAACTCAAGCTCCACCAGCGAATTGGAAGGGAGTGGTTCTGAGCTCCTGGTTAATTCTGGAAACTCAACTTATTCTATTAACAATAACAACCACAAAAATCTAAAATGTCTACACAGAAAGTAGCACATACCAGTTGTCTGTAGTTGAAATTGTAAAGATAAAACTGCTTTGCATCCAAAAGCACCTAAAGCTAGAAAGATAAAAGGAGGAAGTGGAGGCAGATTTATGTTTTGTGGCATCTGCAGTTTAGCATATATAACTTTGAAGGACCATTTAAAAAAAATAAGAAAATTACAAATATAAAATTAGGTTCAAATGTGAGTATTTATTAGCATGACAAATGATAGTACAACAAATTACAAAATTTTAAAAGTTGAGGAAGGCCATAAACATCACAAATATTTTTAATAACAGAATTTTAAAATTAATTGATACACCTCTAAGTGCTTATTTTCTACATCTTTTAGGCTGTGAATTATTTGACTCTTCATAAGAACAACAATTTTGAAGTACCATTTTCTATAAAGAAAATAGAAAGAAAATTTAGTCTTTCTTTTACCTTTGTTGACCAAAATTTATTATTAATAGTTTAGAGAAGTTTCTTTTAGCTTCAAAACTCCTTATAGTATTGTTATGTAAATTTTAGGACTCATGTGATATTTGGGGAAACCTTTAAGTTTCTTTCATATAGGAGTTACTAGATTTCAGGGCATTTCAAATTTTCCTGAATACTCTTGTACTTGTTTGACACTCTTTTATCAGTTTATTATTGACATGCTAGTTATAGTGATATATTATGAGTTTTATGTTATCTTGCTGGTGTCAATATGTTGGAGATGTGTATCAGGTATTCACATAAGAATGATTAGTAGTATTTATGCTCTATAAACAGGTTTATGCCCTATAAACACAGGAATTTTAAGAAATTCTATTTCATATGATTCTCATATATACAGAGGGTGCCAAAAAATGTATATACATTTAAAGTATGATGTTTGCTCAAAAGATGGCGTTAATAAAATCTAGCATCACCATGCAATACGACAGTCAAAGAAAATGGCAGAAGCACGGTTGAGCGAATGTCATACTACACATAGCTGTCATAATTCAATTCAACTTCAAAAAGTAACACGTAGATAAAAATCTCTTAAAATTTATATATAGTTTTTGGCATCCCCAGTATTTGTAATTGTATACACTGCTTTAAGAAGTATATTACTAATAGGTGAGAAGTTTCATTTTGACCAGAAATTAATAAGAACCAGAATTTCCACTTAACAATTTTATACTTATGATGACTAGTTTCTGGATCCATATATTTTAAGACTTGTTTCTTTTCCATTGCAGGACACCATAGGACACATTAATGTCCCCTTACAAGCTCTGGTCATGCACCTTCATGTCCTGATACCCAGCGAGTTAGCATAGGGGGCAGTAGCAGTACTCCTACGAGTCATTTCTACACCAGGACAACCAGCAGTAAGTTAACTCTGCACAGAAAAGACTGCAAACCACACAAAAGGACACCATTAAACCCAAATAAACTCAATATATTCCCAACTCAGCTTCCTTTGAACCAGATCCCCAAAATAACCATAGCCATTCCAAAGCCTCTCCAGGAGAGAGGAAGTCAGAGTGGAAACAGTGGTCTTAATTTTGAATCAGGCATTTTAGTTTTGCAAATTAAAAAAATGGGACTATGTAAAAATATAGCTAAGGCCTCTCCCATGGTCTTGAAAGGAGCCCATGCAAGTAAAGGGCCCATAAGTTTAAATTCATTAACATCATTAAAAAATCTGCTTTTAGAAAGATAAAAATCCCAGTTTTATCTTTTTCTTTGTTTAGGCACCATCAATAGACAGCATTGCCTGGGTTTTTGTTTGTTTGTATTTTTGTTTGTTTGTTATGTTTTTGCTTTTTTGAGTTGGAGTGTTACTCTGTCGCCAAGGTTGGAGTGCAGTGGCACACTCACAGCCATCGCAGCCTTGACCTGCTGGGTTCAGGTGATCCTTCCACCTCAGCCTTCCAAGTAGCTGGAACTAAAGGCACGCACAACCATGCCTGGCTAATTTTTTGATTTATTGTAGAGTTGAGGGCTTGCCAAGTTGCTCAGGCTGGTCTCGAACCCGTGGGCTCAGGCAATCCTTTCACCTTAGCCTCCCAAAGTGCTGGGATTATAGGTATGAGCCACGGCGCCTGACTGTTTGTTTGTATTTTTGCATTAAACATTTATTGAAGCCAGGTGCAGTGGCGCATGCCTGTAATCCCAGCACTTTGAGATGTTGAGGTGATAGGATTGCCTGAGCCCAGGAGTTCGAGACCAGTATGGGCAACTTGGCAAAACTTCATCTTTACAATAAACCAAAAAATTAGCCAGGTGTGGTGGCACATGCCTGTAGTTCCAGCTACTTGGAAGGCTGAGGCAGAAGGATCGCCTGAGTCCAGCAAGTTGAGGCTGCGATGGCCGTGATTATGCCACTGTATTTCAGCCTGGGCGACAGAGTGGACTCTGATTCCCCGCCCCCCCCAAAATGATTGAGTACTGACTAGGTATCAAACACCAGGCATACAATAGTGCTAAAATGAATATCATTCCTGCCCTTATACGTTTATGCTTTAGCTAAGAGAAAGACACCAATCAAAGGAAGAGTCATACTTTAGATGAATGTCACAGGAAGGCTTCTTTTGAGGGAGATGTCTGTTATACCCAAGCCAAACCAATTGAGATTTGCCAACATAAGAGGGAAAGGACAGGAATTCAAGGAGTCCCACAGAGGAAGACTCCTCAGAAGCAGGTCTCCTCTGTCCTGTGGTTCTCTTTGGGTTCAGAATGTAGTCATTGTGCTCTACATCTGCCCCAAACTGCTCTGCACCTATGCTCAATCTATTCCTCTGGCTCTTCAGGCTCAGAATTACTGCGTCTGTGAGACTGGATCTGAAGGGCTTCTTCAGCTGAAGAACCCAGGACCTAAAGCCCAGCAAAGGAAACAGTGGGTGCTGGTCCCAGTAAGCTGAAGAAAGATCCTGAAATAAAAAATGGTCAGCGTAGTTAACTGCTTCTCACCCTAACTAAAAATAGGAAAGTGCTGTGAGTTCCCTCAATGAGCATAACCAAGAGATTCTGAGCTCTCATTTTACCCTGTCCTTTCCTACCCTACGCAGCCAGCCTATTGGCACATCTTTTATCTTATTTTTTCAGCCAGTTATCTTGAAATAGTTATCTAAGTTCATTTTCTCCGCTTCTAATTTACTATCAATCCATAGCAGTCTAGCTTCTGCTAGTGAAACTCCAAGTACCAGGTGTTAGGGTGCTGTTGCTGCCCCTGACTTCCAGCTGCTAGTACTTGCATTCGTTGGCCTGAGGGCCTTCTCTTACAGCCAGTGTCTGTTTTGTTACCCAAGCAGTGGGCTGGAAATGCCAGTGAAATAGCCCTCAACCAATGACCTGAAGAAGTTGGTATACAAATGCCTCCTCTCCCTCACACCTGAGAGGGGTAACTATGAGGTGAGTGCTCTACACTGACTTCCAGAGCTTTCTTAATGGTTTTAAGCTATAATTGTCCACAGTGACTGCTGGCTTGACTCATGCTTTGGCTCCCTGTTTCATCCCCGCCCACACACACACCTCAGGATTCCATTATCTTTCATATTAATGAATCCTTGCCTCAGGGATTGCTTCCAGGAAAATCCAAACTAAGCACCAAGATCACTAATCACTTCCTAGTTGTTTCAGTCCTAGTTAACCAGTCAGTTAACCAGTATGATTGAGTACCTCCTAGATGCCAGGCATTGTCTACTCTTACCTCCCCTCTCTGTTAGACTTGATACTGGTAACCACTCCTTCTTGAAGCTCTCCTTTCTTGGATTCAGGCTTCCTTGCTTGTGGATATTCCCTCCTCCACCCACAGCTCCTGCTCCACCTACCCCTCCTTACACAGTGGTATGGTGCAGAGTTCCTAGCTCAGCTACTCTACATGACCTTCTTTGGTGATGTGACCTACTTGCACAGGATCAAATTCCCCTTATTTGTTGAAGATTCCCAAATCTCTTATCTATCTTTACTTTGCCCCTTGTGTTTCAAAAAAAATTTTTTTTTGAGTTGGAGTCTCACTCTGTCACCCAGACTGGGGTGCAGTGGCCGCTCCCGGCCACCGCAGCCTCGGTCTGCTGGGCTCAGGCGATCCTTCCGCCTCAGCCTTCCAAGTAGCTGGAACTACAGGCGCGCGCTACCATGTCCAGCTAATTTTTTGATTTATTGTAGAGATGAGGTCTCGCCAAGTTGCCCAGGCGGGTCTCGAACCTGCGGGCTCAGGCAATCCACTCACCTCAGCCTCCCAAAGTGTGGGATTATAGGCTGAGCCACCGAGCCCGATTGTGTTTCAAATTTTGTGTCCAACTATCTCCTGGACATTTTTACCTGGAAGCTGCAAAGTTACCTCAAATTCAACATACCCAGTGTTGGGTGTTTATTTGATGAGTTCTGTGTAAGGACAAGTGTGAGGGAAAAGTTACTGGCAAAAGAGTAGTAAAAAGTAATGGATCATGAGATCTAGGCTCAATAGGGAAGGAAGTGATTCTGGGAGATCGAGAGGGTGAGAAAAAATGGAAGAATCAAAGAATGCTGGATTGCACCCAAAAAGCAAAGTGAACCCCAAGATTTTTTAAATAAAAAAATTGAAATTTGAAAAGAAAAACACCAAAGTAATCATCATGATAAAAAGTCAGAATTTTATTGAACTTCCTTATATTTATTTTACAAGTTAGTACAGTTTTTATTTTACTGAGTCGTAGTCTCACTCTGTCATCCAGGCTGGAGTGCAGTGGCACGCTCATGGCTAGCTACCACAGCCTCTACCTGCTGGGCTCAGGTAATCCTTCCACAGCCTTCCAAGTAGCTGGCACGCGCACCACGTGACTTATTGATTTATTGTAGAGACAAGTTCTCGCCAAGTTGCCCAGGCTGGTCTCAAATCCCTGGGCTCAGGCAATCTTCTTGCCTCCCTCCAAAGTGCTGGGATTACAGGCATGAGCCACTGCACCTGGCTCAGTTTTTATTTTAAATTACATAAGGGAACATTCTCTTTTTTGGTGCTTTGGGAGATTAAAGGTCTGGCTTGGGTCTGGACAGTTGATGAGATTAAAGCATAGTTATAGCAGAAGCACGGGAGAGAGGAAGCTGGAAGGGCAGAGGTTGTCATCCAAAAGCAGACGCTCTTAACTGACCTCTTCTTTTTTTTTTTTTTTTTTTT
>CAUYQG010085037.1:0-23864 GCA_963574415.1 Tarsius wallacei | reverse complement strand
GGAGTCTCACTCCATCGCCCAGACTGGAGTGCAGTGGCCGCTCCCGGCCACCGCAGCCTCGACCTGCTGGGCTCCGGCGATCCTTCAGCCTCAGTCTTCCAAGTAGCTGGAACTACAGGCATGCGCTACCACACCTGGCTAATTTTTTGATTTATTGTAGAGATGAGGTCTCGCCAAGTTGCCTGGGCGGGTCTCGAACCCACGGGCTCAGGCAATTCATTCACCTCGGCCTCCCAAAGCGCAGGATTACAGGCTAAGCCACCAAGCCTGACCTAAAGTAACTCTTAAAATAGCTATCTGGTCATTTAATTTATGTGCTTTGATGCCACAGATGAAACAGTTCTAGAGTTTCTTTAAATGGGCTTCCATCTACCTGGAAGGTGAAAGCTCTGAGGAGTCTGTCATAATTCACTTGGTCTGTGACACCTGCTATGTTTACACTGTGCCCATTGTTCACAATGAGATGGTGCCTGCCTCATTCCCGTGAAGGACTGTAAACTACCACCAAAGCAGGGACAAATCTAGAAGGAAAAAAGGAGGAGCAGGAGCTTCAAGCACCACTGTGCAGACAGTGGCATTTCAGCTCTGAGCCAACGCCTAAGGCCATTTCACCCTGGAGATAGCCGATTAATGTCAGGAACTGGGTTTCCTACCGTCTAGACCACCCGGCATGCACAGAGGCATGTGCTAGGCCAGCTAGGGTCTCAATGCACTGCCTGTTGGGCCCAGGTACTCACCACGTGGTGTCTCCAGAACTGGTGACGATCTGATTGTCATCCAGGAATCGGCAGCAAGACAAGTAACCTGGTGAAGAGCAGACCCAAATGACGACCCAAGTCTAGCAAGCCCGGATTCTAGTCTCTCAAACATGAACAAGTGTGTCGGCAGAAGGGAAGTTCAATGTCTAGTTAAGATACCCCCTTGCAGGTTAGTTACCTTTGTTCCATGTGTGCACATGGGAACGAACAAGGCAGTGAGGTGTGTACACTTCTGGCCAGAGACTGCCGCACAATCCCAGGGCGGCGATAACACAGCACACCCATGGCACAGCATCTTTCACCTGATTTTCTGCTCAACACACCAGAGACTGGGGGCTGTTCCCTCCTCTGATTTGCTCATCCAAGAACTCATCAGCCAGAATGGGCCCAGTGCCTGGCGGGCAGCACCGGGACACTTGGCACATCCATGAATGGCAGGGATACCTCCTGCTCTCCTGGAGCCACCTTCTGGTGGGGAGTGCACAGGACACACACTAAGTCACTTGAGGAGCATATCAGGGTGCCAAGGAAGGAAAAGGAAGAGGGGAAGCGACCCCCGGAGACCACAGGAGCGGAGAGAAGAGGATGGACGAGCGACCAGAGAGATCTAAGAGCCAGGGAGGCAAGGGCTAACTGGGGGGCAGGAAAAAACCAGCCCAGCTACAGGGCAGTGACCCTGCGTCATTCAGTGGGGGCTCAGAGAATACGTGGGAGTGGGTTTATTTTCACAGAGCAGCAGCACTGGTACTTCAGGCAGCATGGGACATCTCTGTGTCCCAGAGCATGGCCACCCACACCCACTGGGAAGGACACATCAGAAGCTAGATGGGCGAATCTGTGAGGCTGTGGAGATGGCAGGGATGCACTATGCCCCACCCTGAACAGCTTGTAAAATGAGAAAAGGTAAAAACAAAACCAATATGCAGTATTCACATAGTGATCTCACATTCACAGCCTCTGTTTACCACTCTGTCCCGCTTTTCTGCACTTATCTCAGGACTGCCAAGTTCAGGGTCAGCAAGCTTGTGTCCACCCAGGGCCACCAATGGACAAGCCTGAGCCTGACCCCTCTGGGGCCACAGTGCCACTGGCGCTTTCCACAACTCCTGCTTAGATCTGGGGGTTTGCTGAAACCTTTCCTTCTCAGGACACACCTAAGGAGTCACAGGACACTGCACGAATCGGCAAAAACCAAGAATAAAATACATGCAGAGAGGAAACCTACTGGAAGTTTTGATATGGAAAATGTAAGAATCCAGAGAAGACGAGGCTTTTATTTAACCAACATGATTCAACTGGCTCCACAGGACAGGATGTAGAAATGACAGATTTCAAAACATCAACTACACACCTAGGAAAGGACATGTGACCCAACATTTCCTAGAGACCACATCCAAGGGACACCAGGGACCACACAGGTGAGCTCTGCACACTCTGGGCCCCACATAGTCACCGGTGGCTCATCCAGGGGTTCCGGTCCCCCTCTTCCTGGGCCTCCAAGTCCTCCCCACAGGCTCCCTACTCTCAGTCACCTTTGCTTCTGGTCAGCTGAACTGTCACCTCCCTCTGGACATCATCCCTAGTCCCACCCTCAGTCTGTAAAGTGCTCACCCCATCCGCTTCCCTGAGCCTCACAGCATTTACCCTGCATGACACTCAAGCACGGATGGGCAGGAAGAAAGAGGCATGGACACCCCAGAAGCTGTGCATTGCACACAGGGCCAGGTGGGGACACAAAGGATACACCCTCAAGATGTGCTCTGCCCTCCTCTGCAGTGGAGCCACCAGAACCATTGGCCTCCCACCCCAAGAACCAGAGACAGAACACACAATCGCAGCTTCTAGGCGCCGAGAAAGGGTCCAAGAAGTACCTGCCAATAGTCACGACTGCAGAGGGTCCCTGACCACCTCAACAGCTGGGGAGCAACATGCAACACACGTTTAGTTGACGCACTCTGGGGACCACACTCCTGTGCTTTCTCACTCTAGGATAGTGCTCCCTAGCTGCAGGAGACAGTCAACACTGTTTTACAACATGAGCCTGGTGGAATAGCTCTGCCTAGCTGTGGCCACTCTGAGCACCTGGGCACGTGAAGGTGGCCAAGGCTAAGCCATGATGCGCGGTAGGGGAAGAGAGCTCAACGTGGCGTGGAGGGCAGGGTGGGCAGTGTCAATGTCACAAAGTGTCAATGCAAGGCCTACTCTGTATGCAGAGACCAGGGGCACCCCTTCTTCCAGGGAAGCCTCACAGAGGCCTTTGGCTGACAGGCCCGTGAGTGGTGACAATGGCGGACTCTGGGTTCTGCTGCCAGCATGGCAGCTAATCAGCAGTGAACATTCCAGCAGATTCTTTCAGAGCCCCAGTCTCCCAGGTGAACTAGGGGTCATTTCAGAAAACTGCTAGGGAGCACAGCTGTCTGTGCACACAAGAAGTTCTCATTAAAAGAGGCAGTTACCTATTTTTGTTACAACTTAAGAAAGAACAAATTCCCTGGGGGCGTGTGGGGGTACTTGGGGTGAAAACACCCCCCCTTCTTTGGAAGCCTACAGAGGAGCAGGGAAAACAGACCCTGAACAAAGTGCGTACCCAGTGTGAAATGCAAGGCACAAGGGTATCAATGTGTGCTTCGGGGAGAGGCTAAAACACAGCCCAGAACCTCACAGAGGCCTGGTCTTTCAGGCAGTGGACGTGAAGGGCTGTCCCATGTCTCATGGAGACTACCAGCCAGTGACAAGTCTATGACTGCCAGGAGAAAGGAGGCGGCTGGAAGTAAGGCGGGGGTAGGAAGCAGAACCTAAGTGAGGGACGTGTTCCTGGGAGGCAGTATGTGTGTCAACAAGGATAGGGTGAGGGAAATCTAGAAGAAAGCACTTCACCAGCTTGGGAAGAACGCAATGCAGGTGTACATACTTCTTTATTTCACATGGCTGCCGACCCTGAGACAGCAAGAGAAAACAATGTGCAGACACGGGACCGAGTACAGCCCCTGGAGAAAACTTATCCCAAGAGTATCACCACGGGGCTCCACGTCTAGTGTTTACTGCAGCAACATTTACAATAACTAATGAAAAGCGGGAAACTGCCTAAAAGGGATAAAAGCTATGCACCACACAATGGAACTCTTTATAGCTTCTGAGAGAAGACACTATGGCTCTGGGTGGGATTACAGGTTAAAGACTTTAGTAAAAGAAGATAATTCAAGGCTTGTAGCCAAAATTTCTACAATGAACACACACTGACAGTTTTGGTCCTGCTGCCTGCATCCTGGAAAGCATCCCTGCCCAAGGACCAAGAAGGAGGCTGCACCTGAAGGAGGAACACAGGACATCCAGGCGGGCAAACACGGGAAGCCAGGGACAGCCAGGCCTATTCGCTGGGCAGCCACTATCAGACGGCCTAAGGTACCTGTGCTGCACCAGGCTCAGCTCCAGGGAACACAGCAAGCTTGCTTGGACATCTGTGCTCGGGAGGAAAGCACTTCTGGCCAGAACTGGAGGGACAGCTGTGGCCTGCACTAGGCATGCACAGGAGGCCTGGCAGCAGAGACACTTTCTTCAAGACGACCAGGAAAGAGAGAAAGCAGTAACTTGAAGATGGAAAGTAAGAAAATAACACATAATGTTTTTTTATTATGAGGAAGATTTACTATGCAAAAGAGAGGAAACAAACTTACGTCATGCAAGCACCAGACCCAGGGGAAAACACAAGCAGATGGCCTAGAAGCCCTGCAGATCACGTGCAGGTGCTCTGACCCTGCAAGAACTGGAGCCATAGGGCCTTGGTGGCTCAGGGCTGGGACCCATCAGAACTGCAGGAATTGGCTTGGGGCAGGTGTGAGACCCATTCTGGTCAAAGGCAGGCACAACCCGGACTGGTGTGTATACTGTTTCCCAGAGAAAGGACAGGTGGGCAAGATGGAATGAGGCTCACGGGGCAGCATGGAGGGACCACACCTGCCCAAATGCACCGGCCTGCAGCAGCCCAGTCCCCACAGCGGGCATGACTGTGAAGCCTGGATGCCAAGACTGACAACAGCCCAGAGCCAGCATCCCACTCCCCTACCTGCCCCACAGTGGGATGTGATGGGGAGCCAGCACCTTCTACATCCAAATTCACTGGTACCTGTCAGAATAGAAATCCACTGTACTTTCTTTTTCTTTTTTTGTTTTGAGTTGGAGTCTCACACTCTGTCATCCAGGTTGGAGGGCAGGGGCATGCTCACGGCCATTGCAGCCACAACCTGCTGGGCTCAGGCAATCTTCCACCTCAGCCTTCCAAGTAGCCAGAACTACAGGCATGCGCCACCATGCCTGGCTTATTTTATTTATTTATCTATTGTAGAGACGAGGTCTCACCAAGTTGCCCAGGCTGGTCTTGAACCCCTAGGCTCAGGTGATCCTCTCATCTCCTCCCCTGCAAGTGTTGGAATTGCCACTGCATCTGGCCTTCAGCCCTATTTAAAGCCCAATCTGTTACTTTTCAGTTATTGAACCAGTCAAATTCCTCCTAAGTCAGTCAATTTGAGTTAGGTCAAGTCATCTGCAAGAAGAGACTCTTCACTAACAGAGAGGATGAAAAAGACTCCACCAGAAAGTTCTCTAGGAAGAGATATATTGTTAACTGAAACTCTCAAGAAGAGGCAACATACAAACATTACCCCCACCCCCACCCTCCCGTGAAGCTGCCCACTCTGACTGCTTGCTGCAGGATCTAGAACTTTCTTTTTTTTTCTTTTTGAGTCAGAATCTCACTTTGTCGCCCAGGCTGAAGTGCAGTGGCACACTCATGGCCACCACAGCCTCGACCTGCTGGGCTCAGGCAATCCTTCCGCCTCAGCCTTCCAAGTAGCTGGAACTACAAGCACATGCCATCACGCCCAGCTAATTTTTTGATAAATTGTAGAGACAAGGTCTTGCCAAGTTGCCCAGGCTGGTCTTGAACCCCTGGACTCAGGCAATCCTCTCACCTTCGCCTCCCAAAGTGCTGGGATTACAGGTGTGAGTCACGGCATCTGATTGTACTTTTATGAATATGGAAAATATTCTCACTGGATGAAGACGTGATGCCTAGAAAACCAAGCTTCAGCTACTACAGTGGGTTCTGGCAGGAGTGAAAGGTCATCACTGACAACTATGCCACACTGTGTCAGGACCCTGCTACGCTTTTGGCCAAAATGTAGCTGTGGCCATCTTGATCAGAATAATCTCGGCAAGGGTTAGCTTGTCTAACATTTGATCTGAGAGGCGTTGCAGAGAACAAACTTCCAAGAACAAGTGTCAAGTCCTTTGTTAGCCCCTAGGGATCTGCTTTGGGAATAATCTTGCAAGACTGGGCTAGATAGTCAGAAATGAGCTTTTAAGGAATTAATACATTTTCAAATATAATTTAATGCATTTATAATTATTTTTCACAAAATAGAACTTGGAAAGTTTATGCTAGCTGTAATTTTAAAATGATAATAGTAATAAGCATTCTACCCTGATCGCTGCAAATTCATTTGATTAACTATTTTCATATGGCATAGTTTATTTTGTTAAGACAGAATCTTAAAAGGCAAAACCCCAACAAGGCAGAAAGCCCATCTGACGTTTTTTCTCTGCAGTATTGCTGAGGAGCTGCCAAAGCCCACGTAGCAGACTATAGAGTCAGAAGTGTCTGCCTGTCCCAATATGGGTCTCATATCTTACAGAAACAACACAACACCCCACTGATAACCAGGAGCCTCGTTGCAAAGCCAACTGTAATGACTCCTGCCACCACACTGCTCAGCGATCTCTAAGGATTCGGTCAGTTGCTACGATGTCACTAAAAATGCTTCCTATACAATGAAACTCTAAGATCTTTCTGAGGAAATTTCTCAATGACATGGATTAACAAAGGGTTCTAAACTGAGAGGTCAGAGAGACAATGGCATAAGTAATGAAAACTTAGCTAAAAGGGGTCCTTAAAAGGTCTGAAACAAGACAAAGACCTCAAATCCTCCAATTCACCCCCCCACTGACTGAGCATACCTTTTGCCCCCCTCCCCACTATAGTAAGACACTAATCAAAGCATTCTCAAATTTTTACTTTTATTGATTTGAAGCTGAAAAATATGAATCATGTCTGAAGTCACAAATATTCTTAAAAGACCAAAACCAAAAAACACTTGACTCCTGAAAAGTAAAATTTCAAGAAATATGAAGGAAACAGAATTTCTAAAATATTCCTACGAATCCCAGTTTTCTGTTTTCTTGTGTTTCAACATACACACACAGTCTGTGCTAACACACTCAACTATCTTCTGCTTAATGAAGTAACACACTGGTCTGCACGTTACCCCTCTTCCAAGTGTGGTAAGGCTATGAGTGCACGTACCCAACAGGATCCGCAACAGCCAGTAGCTCCCTCCACAAGAGTGACCTTCTCCAGAAATAACTGGGAGCGTCGGACGAAGGCTATAAGCAAACACCTAAAGGCAGTGGGAACACAAGCAGCTAGATAAAGGAGGGAGGCCGACACTTGCAGGCATGGAAGGCACGGGAAAGCTTGTTTTGGAAGCACCTTCCCTGAGGTTAGGCCTGTCCAGAGCAACTCTTAGACTGAAGATCCACAGCCAAAGGCTTCTGAGAGCCAGCACACAGACTTCTGGGCAACCACAGCCAGAGGGAAAGAATAAAACCCAGAAAGCAGAAAGCCACAGAATGGGAGCCCTAAAACACAGAGGTGCCCAGAACGATGTCTGCAGTGCACAGGCAGAGGGCAGACCCCACACAGCCAGCCCACGCAAGGAGGACAGAACAAGGCTCCTGCCACTGCCCACAAAGAGAAGACAGAGTTGTACTGCTCAATAAAACAAAACTAAACATTGGTGTTTCAGAAGAACATAACAGAAATAAAGTCTCTATGACACACTTATAATGTACAGGATACAAGCTGAAATGAGTACATGTACTAAGAAACAGCAAATAGCCAGGTGTGGTAGCACGCGCCTGTAATTACAGCTACTTGGAAGGCTGAGGCGGAAGGATCGCTGGAGCCCAGCAGGTCGAGGCTGCGGTAGCCAGGAGCGGCCACTGCACTCTAGTCTGGGCGACAGAGTGAGACTCCAACTCAAAAAAAAGAAAGAAAAATAAAAAAAGAAACAGCAGATTTCAGAGGAGAGGACCACAAGGACCAGCCCAAGAAGATTACATGCTGGAACTAGCAGAGAATAATTTTAAAGGCAGCTATTATAACTATGCTGCTCACAGATTTTTTTAAATGCACAAATAAATAAAAAGAAAACCTCAGCAGGAAAACAAAACCAAGTTTTAAATAAAAGCAAATAGAAATTCTAGAAATGAAAAAAAGTACAGCTGACATTTAAAAATCTGCTGGATAGCTTTAACAATCTATCAGAGATAAGAGGAGTCTCAAAGGAGTGTGAATGTGAGTGGGAGAGTGAAGACCCAGAGAAGGAACCAGCAGGAATCAGAGCATGAAGACAGGACACCACAGGATGGAGAACAAATCTGAAGACGTGAAGGAAATTTTCCCAAATTTGGTGCAAGATAAAATTTACGGATTCAAGAAGGTACAGCATAATAAATACTAGTAGCCGAGGGGTCCACCTTATGAAGCCAGAAAAGCAAGATGAAGGCAACCCCAAAGCAGGAAGAAGGCAGGAAGGAAAGAGGAACAGAAATCAACAAAACCGGCAGCACATCTCTCAACTGGCCCAAACCAGCTTATTTGAAAGACTGCTTCATGGATGTCAAAAGCAGTTCCACTTATCTTAACTCATTTGTGACCACTGACATGAATTATGTCATTCCAAATTCTGCTTCTGGTTGCTGCTGATGTGAATTTACATCTTTGCAAATTCTATTTCTGAATGCTGCAATGTTGTCATATGCATGTGTTATTATATTTTGCTTGAAAATGAATAGTCAGGCAAGGAGCGAGAAAGTTAATTGAGAGAATTATATGATATCAGCTGTGCAATGTTGTTATTGATTTTCATAGTTGGGAAAAATTGCAAGTTGATCATTATTTTGTTGCAATTAGTGCTGTATACTTGTATTTTGATTTCAGGCTCATACTTCAATGTTAAAAATAATTTACCATAATTATGAAAAATAAAGAAATCTATGCTGATGACATTTCCAAGGTTGACGGTGAATTCACTGAACTTATTAGTGATAGTGAGACAAAGAGTGATGTAATGATGCAATGTAAACAAAGAAATATAATGCAGATAATCTATGACAGTGAATCTAGTACTAGTGAGAACAAATCAGACATTGAGTGGACAAAATATGATCCAAAAGGAAACTTAGAAGCGTTATTGGTAATCCAGGTGTCAAGGTATCTCCAAAAGATCCTCAAAGTATAAGTGAAGTTGTCAGACTATTTAATGGAGATGATTTGATAGAAATGATCACAACTGAAACTAACAGGTATTACAATCAGATGCACTACAGATGTAAATGTCCAAAGAAATAAAAAAAATGGAGCCATACTACAGTGTCCAAGATGAAAAAATCTCTAGCATTAAAATTTTTGATGGGACAAGTGAAGAAAACCATAATACATGGCTAATGGTCAACACATCCATCAAGTGCAACAACTTTCTTTTCAAAAATAGTGACACAAAACAGATTCCTACAACTTACACGGTTTTTGCATTTTTCCAACAATGCACTCAAATCCAAGCAGATTATGCAAAATTGAATTCATAATAAATTATGCTTTAAATAAGTTCAACACTGTGCAAACCTGAACAAGAATGTTTCTTGGGTGAATCCATGATACCTCATCGTAAAAGACTGTCTTTTTGAGTTTATAATTTGAATAGAAATACAAAGTACGGAACGCTAGTCAGAGTGGTGTCTGAGGCAATACTGGATATGTCTGCAATTTTCAGCTGTACTGTGAAAAAGGGGACAATTTAGAAAAGACCACTTCACTTATGCTTAACGACAGCTGCTTGCCGCAACCAGTTTCAGATTTTTCTTATTTTCACCCACTCTCAGTATTAGGAAAGTGAAAAATCTGCTGGTAGAGAATGTGTTAATTGGGATGGTTTCTGTGGCTGCATGGGAGGCAGAAGAGCTTGGTTGAGTGCCTGCCAGAAGAACACTGGGGCCAGAACTTCTGAGAACAGAGTCCAGCCCCAGAGGCAAAACACAGGCAAGTCTTCCCTTTGAGAAACAGGAGGCTTTTGGTTATGAGTTAGAGGCATAAGTACATGAGACCTGGGCAAGACACCTAATTTTGAAAGTAGCCATGTTCAAAATAACTGAAATGGCCCACAGGACCAACCAAGGACCCGGATGCCTCCTCGACAACAGTGCTAGCTGGGGAGGCGTGTGAAGTGCATCCCAGGTGAGTGAGCCGACTAAGTGAAAGCGACTTAAGTCTACGGGTTTTTCACTGGTGAAGTCCTATCAGCCTGTTTTCTGTTTCATTTTCAGAAAACTTCAGGTCATTACTGTAACTTTTACTTGAACCAATCTCATTAATAATGACTGGCAAGAGGTGAGTACAGTGCACCCCAGAGGAACAGCTTCTGTTACGTGAAGATTACCAAGGAAGACACGTATCCCATAAAGGTTACCAAGGAGGACGCATGTTCCGTGAAAGTTACTAATAGGATGGATACCTGTATGTCCTGCCAGCTCACGACTCACACGGACATTCCCTTCGCGAGTTTTCAGATTGTAAATGGAGCAGATGTTATCCAGGCCACCGCAGGCCACATAGTTCCCAGAAGGGGCATACGCACAGGTCATGACCCAGGAAGAGCGCAGAGGGATGGCGTGGACCTAAACAACAGGAACACAGACAATTGTAATAGCCTTCAAGGACCCAGCTTTCAGAAATGGCATGCCTTTTATAATGAATCAGGGTCAAAAACACGAACACTGATACTGTTCAAAACATTAGCAAGTACAAAGACATTAACACTGATACTGTAATTTTATTTCTCATCTCCAACATTCACTGAATAGAAGGCGACACAGCAAAATCAGGGCCAAAATTATTTAGAGAGTAAGTTCCATGCGTGGCCAGTCAGATAAGGCAGAGCCTAGTGCCGAATCCAGTGCTGCACATGGAAGTGCAGTTTATTAAAGCAGCAGTTACGGTCAGGTGGGCACTTGGGATATAGTAGAACTGCCTATCAAAACTACACACTGGAAGGAAAGCACTCCATTAACCTGGCAAATGGCTATAAATTTACTTGAAAAACATCAAAAAAAAATTTTTTTTTTTTTTGAGTTGGAGTCTCACTCCGTCGCCCAAACTGGAGTGCAGTGGCCGCTCCCGGCCACCGCAGCCTCGACCTGCTGGGCTCCGGTGATCCTTCCGCCTCAGCCTTCCAAGTGGCTGGAACTACAGGCGCGTGCTACCATGCTCAGCTGATTTTTTGATTTATTGTGGAGATGAGGTCTCGCCAAGTTCCCCAGGCGGGTCTCGAACCTGCGGGCGCAGGCAATCCACTCACCTCAGCCTCCCAAGGTGCGGGATTACAGGCTGAGCTACCGAGCCCGGCTCATCAAAAAATTTTTTACAGAACCAAACTGGACACTATAATCCTGTCATATCCCTCCCGTGCTTTAGATTGGTTGTAATTAGTGCAACCATTTACACACATTTAATATTCTTTTTTTTTTTCTGAGTTGGAGTCTTACTCTGTCGCTCAGGCTGGAGTACAGTGGCATGCTGCTGACAACCACTGCAGCCTCAACTTACTGGGCTCAGGTGATCCTTCCCTCAGCTTTCCAAAGTAGCTGGAACTGCAGACACGTGCCACCACACCCAGCTAATTTTTTGATTTATTGTAGAGATGAGGTGTCGCCATATTGTCCAGGTTGGTCTCAAACCCATGGGCTCAGGGAATCCTCCTACCTCCATCTCCCAAAGTGCTGGGATTATAGGCATGAGCCACCGCGCCCAGCCACATTTAGTATTCTCTAGTAAAATATAACTGAGTTGAATCTGCTACACATATATAACAAATCTACTACACATATTGAATCTGCTACACAATACAACCTTGGGTTAAGTTTTTAAAATAACTTCCGCTTGAAAGTATAATGCCTTTCAGTTTACGGTAAAAGCTAGTAACTAAATGAACAGCTATATTTCTCCATTCTATAAATAAAACATGAAACTTCCCAGACCAACTTAAACTAGAATCCAGGTATCCTAGAAACATTGAAGAGGCACTCACCCCCACCTGTCTGGGAAGGAGGAACTCACCCCCATCTGCCTGGGAAGGAGGTGAGCACAACAGCACCTGCACCAGGTCCAGAAGACAGACAAGCAGCCTGTGCCAGCGTGGTACAGCTTCTGCCTCACTTATACAACTTCATGACAGAAAACAAAGCGTGCTGTGACTGCCTTGCCTATCCTGTGTTCATGATTCAACAAGACTGAATCCAGGGTTTAGAATCTCGCTGCTTCGTGGGCTAGTTTTCCAGGGAAGAAACCGTGCAGCCCCTACCTTGTTGGTGGTATAGCTGTCCCAGATGATCAGTTTTCCATCCTGCGAGGCACTGACGAGAAGCCTGGAGCAACAGACAAGAGGAAAAATGCAGGCCCATCAGTCCTGCCTGACACAGAAATCCTACACAGGTAACAAATGAAAACTAGCCGGGCTTGGTGGCTCAGCCTGTCATCCCAGCGCTTTGGGAGGCTGAGGTGAGTGGATTGCCTGAGCCTGCAGGTTCGAGACCTGCCCTGGGCAACTTGGCGAGACCTCATCTCTACAATAAATTTTAAAAAATGAGCCAGGCATGGTAGCACGTGCCTGTAGTTCCAGCTACTTGGAAAGGCGGAAGGATCGCCAGAGCCCAGCAGGTCGAGGCTGCGGTGGCCGGGAGCATGCCACTGCACTCCAGTCTGGGTGACAGAGTGAGACTCCAACTCAAAAAAACAAAACAAAACAAAAAACAAATGAAAACTAAAATGTGCTGACTTCTTTTTTCTGTTTTTCCAGCTACAGGGTCTCACTATGTTACCAAGCTGGTGTTGAACCTTAGACTCAAGCAATCCTCTCACTTTGGCCTCTCAAAGTGCTAAGACTACAGGTGTGAGCCACTTTGCCTAGCTGCAACTTTGGTGACATGAACTTCAATGTTATAGCTGCACAAGAGAAACCTCTTATTCACAAGCCAAAAACAAAAAACAAAACTCTAAATGTTACAACAGCTCTGAAAACACAAATAAAAATACTGGATAGTCATGGTGGCTCATGCCTGCAATCCCAGCACTTTGGAAGGCTGAGGCAGGAGGACTGCTTGAGCCGAGTGCGAGACCAGCCTGGGCAATATAGTGAGATCTTGTCTCTAAACAAACAAACAAACAAAAAACTAGCCGAGTGTGGTGGCTTGGGCCTGTAGTACAGCTAATCAGGAGGTTGAGGAGAGGATCCCTTCAGCCCAGGAGTTCGAGCTTGCTGTAAGCCGTGATTGTGCCTCTGCACTTCAGCCTGAGAGACAGGGTGAGACCCTGACTCATACAAATAAATAAGTAAATAAATAAATAAATACTGTCACAGATAATAGTTCAGACTGGAGAGTACACAGCTCTGAATGCAGGCCAGATCACCAAAGCTACTCCCTTTGTCTGCTAAGACAGGCTGACTTCATCTCATAATTGCTTCTGTTCAGTTTCCTTTCATTATAAATCAAATTGGAGATATACAGATTTTTCAAGAGCCAAAGGTGGTACAAAATATTTAGTATACAATTTCTGTTTCATTCTGACACAGAGAAAGCCAGGATATAAAGGAATAATAAGCTTTTAGACATTCCAAATTCATGAAACATTTTTCACCCAAGAAACCCCATGAAATTTCCTAGACTGAGCTAAAACTGGAATCAAGGTCTCCTAGAAACAGGAGGAGGCACTCGCCTCCCACTCACTTGGTAAGGAGATGACAAACAACAGCACAACTGCACCTGGTCCAGAAGAGACCAGTCCCTGCCATGAATTGAGGGCAGAACTATTTCCTCACTCTGGCAACTGCTAAGCTTGAGATCTGTGCATGGAAAGGAGCTCTACTACAGGAAAGTAGGAGGACCAGCCCAGGAACTTTCCACAGTTGGAAAGCAAAGCGGGTGAGAGGAAGCCCAGGAGCCACCGCCGCTGGGGGCTTTTCCAAGGACCCACAGAACATGCTGCTTCTGTGGAAGAACACGAAGGCTCTCCTCACAATTCTATGCAAAGGTATCTCTCAGTATGGTACATAATGATGTGACAATTTTCAGTTTGTTTGTTTGATTTTTGAGTTGTAGTCTCACTCCGTCGTCCAGGCTGGAGTGCAGCAGCACACTCACGGCCACCCCAGTGTCAACCTGTTGGGCTCTGGCAATCCTTCCGCCTCAGTCTCCCAAGAAGCCGGAACTACAGGCATGCACTATCATGCCTGCCTAATTTTTGATTTATTGTAGAGACGAGGTCTTGCCAAGTTGCCCGCACTGGTCTTGAGCCTGTGGGCTCAGGCAATCCACTTACCTCGGCCTCCCAAAGTGCTGGGATTACAGGCTGAGCCACCAAGTCGGGCCACAATTTTCAGTTTTAAGAATTTTATCAAACATAGGTTTTTAACCATTTCAGCAGCTTTTGAGTTAAAGTCTCACTCTGTCACTCAGGCTGGGCTCAAGCGATCATTCTACAGCAATCTTCCAAGAAGCTGGAACTAAAGGCGCATGGCTAATTTTTAAAATTTATCGTAGAGATGAGGACTTGCCAAGTTGCCTAGGCTGGTCTCAAACCCCTGGACTCAGGCAATCCTCTCGCCTCTGCCTCCCAAAGTGCTGGGATTACAGGTGTGAGCCACTGCGCCCCAGCACATGCTAGGCTTCTTTAAGCTGATTCAAAGCTAGAGCATGCTGATAACAGAAACTTTTTATCAAAGTTGTGTTTTTAGGTACTAAGCACAAACTGCTCCTGCAAAGACATCAATGACTCTGGCAGGGAATACAAACCTTTGCATCACCACTTCATCACAATATTTATCACAGAACTAATCCTACTAGCTTCTGACACAATTTGTAACACAAACCCTTCATCCAGGTTCAACTACCAGCATATGAGGCATAGGAGCAATTTCTATGATGTGGCATGAGGCTTCCTTGCTGCACTATTTCCTTGCGGCCTTTCTGAGACTGAACAGAGCATCAGAGCTGATCCAAAGTAGCTCATCCCCCCACTCCCCCACCCCCCGGTCAGGAGGGTCACCTCAGCCAAGGTCTCCGGGGCAGAGAGCTTAATAACTGCTGACTCACCCAGGGGTTAGGGAAACATAAGCTGCCCACTGATCCCTGAGAAGGTGAGAGAAGAAGACATGCCTCCTAATCCCAGGTCAGGGAACTGCTGGAGACCTGGGTTCACTCTGCCTCCGGTGCCTTTCCCTAGTCACAAATCAGTCACCTGAGGTGCCATCCACCCAAAACACAGGGGCAAGGGCCAGGCAGAGAGCCAAAGGGGCCCATAACACTGAAAGGAGGGGACCACGTCCAGATACCCATCACCCTTCATTTGACTCAGAGGAGGGGTCTCAGGCCTAGCGCATGTGGATGCATTCTACTCCCAAATATAAGAAGACCCTTCAGACTTCAGAAAGTAACGTGAACTTCGCTAAAAGAGAAGCACAAATATCAGTAAAAGTAGAACTTTAGAATAAATGAGTATATCACAATACATTGATGCATGTATAACATGTATATAGTATAATATTAATACACATACAAACCACTCATTGCGGGACTCTCCTACAATTTTGAGAGACAAACTCTAGTCACTGCAAGTTTGTCCACAAATCATATACAGTGGAACTCACAAGTTACAGCTTTGAATCATGAAAAAAATCTGGTATAATAACCTCTGTTTATAAAGCCAAGAAACATGAAGATGATTAAGGAAAGTACCCCACCCCCTACCCCATCCCCTCCAAAAAACCTGTTTTGGACCTTAATGAGGCAATCCCTGGCCTATGCAGAAAACACATCTACCTAGAACAGACAATCCCTAGAGGGCTCTGGAGAGCAGAGGGCTTCCTGATTTATCACTGTTTTTGTTTTCTCTATGATTGTGCAATTATACAATGAATGTCATGCATCTAGCAACTGGTCTGAGAACAAGAGCACAGCACCCATCAGACTCCCACAGGGTCTCCTAAGGTGCCTGCCCATGCCCACAGAGTAGCCACAACTGCAAGCCTGGTCCTGCTTATTCAGCCCTTGCTTTTCTTCCTGCTGAGACCAGATGGAAGAAAGTCTCCATACCAGGATTTGGTGCCCACCTGTCCCACTCTGGGCCCCTAGCCTGCCTCCACTGCTTGGCCACACACCTCTCTCCCAGGTCCCTGGACACACCTGCCTGCAGCTCCTACTCATCCCCTCCAGGCCACCCAGCTGAGAGGCCGGCTGCTGAAGGAGACACACTGCTTAGGGGACACGACCATACTCCAGAACTGTGCTCCACGTGTTGGGCTCCCAAGCACAACTGCTCCAAGTACTGTGGGCTCCGGGATGCAGCCTGGCTGCAGCACTGTCCAGTCCAGTGCCTTGCCTGGTTAGGGCATCGCTGTCCTCACAGAAGGAGAAAGGCCTAGGCGTAACACATGGTTTGTTTCTGATCTACTTCTGATAATAAATCAGGAGGTGGATAGATGATTAAGAACATATTGTTTCTTTCTTTCCCCTTTTAATTTCTCAATGTTTCAAAAGTGTTAACTTTGAATTCACAGAGCATTTGGTGATATTTTTTATTTTGAATGTTTTAAAATTTCTTACCTGACAAATAGTTGGGTATGTTTAAAGGGCACAATGTGACGTTTAGGTACATATTTACATTGTAAACAATTAAATCCAGGTGAGCGCAGTGGCTCATGCCTGTAATCCCAGCACTTTAGGAGACAGAGGCAAGAAGACTGCCTGAGCCCAGGCTGGGCAACTTGGCAAGACCTCACCTTTGCAACAAATAAAATTAGTCAGATGTGGTAGCGGGCACCTGTGGTTTCAGCTACTTGGAAGGCTGAAGCAGAAGGATCACCTGAGCCCAGCAGGTCGAGGCTACAGTGGCTGTGAACAGCGTGCCACTGCTCTCTAGCCTGGGCAACAGAGTGAGACTCTGACTCAAAAAAGAAAAAAAAAGAAAGAGAGAGAGAGAGAGATTAAAACCAGCTAGATTAAATCCAACATATCCATCACCTCACATACTTACCTTTTTTTTTTTTTTTTTGAGTTGGAATCTCATTTTGTTACCCAGGCTGGAGGACAGTGGCACACTCCCGGCTACCGCGCCTTGACCTGCTGAACTCAGGTGGTCCTTCAGCCTCTGACTTCCACGTAGCTGGAACTACAGGCACGTACCACCACGCCCGGCTAATTTTTGGATTTATTGTAGAGATGAAGTCTTGCCAAGTTGCCCAGGCTGGTCTCGAACCCATGGACTCAGGCAATCCTCTCACCTTAGCCTCCCAAAGTGCTGGGATTATAGGCATGAGCCATTGTGCCCAACTATCTTTTTTTTGTGGTGGAAACATTTGAAATCTACTTTATTAACAAGTTTGAAACATCATTATTAACCATAGTCCCGTGCTGTGCAAGTAGATTTCTAAAATTTATCCCTCCTGTCTAACTGAAACTTAATACCCTCTGAATAGCATCTCCCCACCCTCCCTCCCCCTTTCCATTTTTATTCTTTCTGACAACTGCCATCATTATCATGCTAGCTCTCATTTGCATGTGGAATTGTATGGGATACTATATGGAACAAACTAAAGATAGAATCTTTTGTTCTCTAGCTGTTTACACGCTAAAGCAGACAAGTTCTCAACGAAAAGAAAGCCAAGCAGAAAATTCCACTCTGACAACTGAATTTAAAAAAAAATACTACTCAAAGAAAGCCATGGTAAGAATTGCATGTCAGGAGCTTGAAAAAGCATGTTATTGTTACACAAATCAAATGGCACTTTATTGAATTATTTGGATGGATAAAGGCAGAAAAAATAGACTTTCTAGTAGCCTCTAAAAGACAGGAGAGGAGAGTTTTTTTAATAGATTTCATTTCAACAATGGATCTACAAGGAACTCAAATGTGCTGAAAAGAAACAAACAAACAACCCCATTATAAAGTGGGCAAAAGATATGAACAGACATTTCTCGAAGGAAGACATCCGAGCAGCCAACAGACACATGAAGAAATGTTCAACCTCATTAATCATCAAGGAAATGCAAATCAAAACCACACTGAGATACCACCTAACTCCAGTCAGAATGGCAATTATCAAGAGTTGTATTTTATGGCCATCACTGCCACTGTCTAAATAGCCATTTGTCAAACACAATTCACTGTCTCCAGTTTTCAAACGTCTTTTCCTTCTGTCTACTCATTTTGGTCAATAGCATAGCCATGCTACCATCTATAAGCTCAAAACAAAGCAAAACAAAATGCAGCTGTGTAGTTTGATTTTTCCTTATGTTGTGTCACACACTCAATCAAAATTTTTATTAATATTTCTATATCAGTAACATCACCTACTTCCCATTTTAATTTCAACTATTCTAACTGAGTTTCTCGTTCTAAACGCCAAATACGCGTTGAAACAAATTATTCTATAAAAGTAAGTAAAATTAGGCACCAATTATTGGTAAATTTATTCCTTGAGGCTTAACACATGTTAAAAAAAACAATTTAATTATAATATGCACATATTTTTCATTTAAAATATTCTTTCTGTTAGTTTTTACATCTACATAGAATATGTTGAAATTTATAAAACTTTTTTTTTTCGTCCAATAACTAAATAAGCTAAACAGGATAACATTATTATTCTTATTTTAATATTTGGAAACTCAGGGTTGGCACAATTAAATGCATGGTTTAAAGTGACACACAAGAAATAGAGGTACCTAAATTAGCACTCAAGTTTCAATCATTTCTATGTTAATGTCTGATAAGATAGCATTATAACATTTAGTATTTTATTTTATTATCTTTTGAGAGACAGAATATTTAACTGTGATTATCAGCTCTAGAATGAAACCATCAAAAGAATGTTTCTACCACCTTTAGAAAAGGTGATATTGAACAAGAGAGGGGGATTTACCTGAGAAAGAATAAATGCCTTTCATCGGACACTCTGCATTAGTTTTCTCCAGAAAGTTCAGTAATATAATTAAGTTAACTAATACTATATGTGTCCAAATATTTTTACTTTACTCAAAAATTCATAAATGACTCAAATGCCCAACTAGGTATTATACTTTTTATTAAACTACTCTGTGAAAGAAGGTTTTTAAAAATAAGTATTTATGTCATATCTTATTGGAGTAATTGTGTATTTTGTATGAAATTAAATATATTTTATTCATAGTTATAAAAGTTTAATTATTCATTTAAATGTTTAAAAATCAAAGCAGAGGCTCAATAATAAATAATAACATTGCTACTGTCCACATTCCTAGTATTTGTGAAATAATTTTTTTACACAAAATATTAAGAATATTTGGGAAAGGTTATTTATATAATATTATTTAGAAGATTTACTGTTTTATTGAATCTGCAATAACATACTGATAAAACAAAATAAGAGTATTCTTTTACCTTTTGGAAATAATTTCCAACTTTAAAAAGAAAACAAAGCCGGGCTCGGTGGCTCAGCCTGTAATCCCGCGCCTTGGGAGGCTGAGATGAGTGGATTGCCTGAGCCCGTGGGTTCGAGACCCGCCTGGGCAACTTGGTGAGACCTCATCTCTATAATAAATTTTAAAAAATTAGCCGGGTGTGGTAGCGCGCGCCTGTAGTTCCAGCTACCTGGAAGGCTGAGGCGGAAGGATCGCCGGAGCCCAGCAGGTCGAGGCTGCGGTGGCCGTGCACTCCAGTCTGGGCGACAGAGTGAGACTCCAACTCAAAAAAGAAAAGAAAAGAAAAAGAAAACAAAATAAAAGCTCAAACTTATAAAATCTCCTTTAAATCTTTCAGATCACTCACATATCCTCAGGTAATCAAACTGATAAAGATGTCATCAAAAGTAGGCTTATCAATGATATCCCATGTACAAGCATAGTATTTACCTTATAGATATTTTTCTGCCAAGATCTGAAACATGATCAAAGATAAATCACACAAGTTGACTCAAACCTGGAGAGTCACCTGGAGAGGTGTAGAACTCAGCATGTGTCTATTATAGATGCAATGTTCTTGTCTCTGAATTCAGATTATTCTAGATGAGCGAGGCACTGCATCAAAAGCAATAAAACATGCTTAAATAAATATATTATGTTCCCTGGAGAAATGACCATTATGGGAAACAATCAGCTAATAAACATTCTATTGATTGTAAATAAAAATAGCTTGCTCTCAGTTATGGGTTATCTTTCAGTAAAAATGACAACCCAGGAAAAATATGTGATCATATTTCTTTTAAGATGTTTTTTAAATTTTCTGAAATACTGAATTTACTCACTCATGATTCTTTTTTTAGGGCTAAGAAATAACTTGCTCTCATGCTACAAATAGTCTCCTGATAAATTACACTATTAAGCATGAATTCCTAAAAATTAGCCAAACTCAAATAATGAATTTGTTTTATCTTTTTTTCTTTATAATTCACCATGGGATCTACTTATAATCTATTAATATCATTTAATTGCTAGTGAGACCATTGTAATCTTGGATAACTTGCTCTGTTCCCCTTGTTGTGATTAAAGTTCCCTAATGTCTGTGGCAGGATGGAGACAAGAGAGAAAATGCTGAGTCTCAGGACATGGATGAATGAAGCAGCAAGGTGTAATGCATGTATAGACTAGAAGAGTGACAATTTTCCCAGTTGAGCAATTTTGGAGTCATGTATGTCACAGAACCAGGGGCTCCGAGTACACTCAATTTCAAATATGGAAGGAGTAAATACATTCATAATCGACCTTATCTATTTAGAAATTATATATTCCTTCTATATATATATATGTATATATATTTCTCAACCCAACAAAGTTAGTATCCTACATTTTCTTAAACCAGGCCATGCATCAACCTTAGTTATTATATAACGTGTTCAAACTTAAACTTCTCATTTTTAAAGTTGTGGGAAAAGAAATCATTAAATGTAAAATACAAACAAGATGTGCTAAAGGTTCCATTGTTTAATATAGAGTTAAGGGTGTTATATAACCATACTATAGTATTCAAAATGTATGTTGAATACAGGAGAGAGAAACATGGATTCAGAGGAAGAAAAACAGTAGTAATGATTTAGGAAAAATTGAATACGAAGAAGAGACCCCAACTTTTGCGGGCGATCTTACGGGGATATAATTCTAATTAATAGCATTATTTATCCAAGGATTAAACTTACCCTTTTAGATATTTACGATAAGATACTTTTATAGAAAAATTTATTTTTGTTTTTGTAAATTTATGAAGTTTATTGAAATTTTACAGAGACGTGTCACAACACACTAATATGCGATATTATTTATAATATAAATAAAATATCACTGTGGTTTTTTTTTTTGAGAAAGCAGAATTTATTAAGAGGACAGAAAAGCCCCCACAATGGGAGGGGACCTGAGGAGGTTGCCTGCATTTCATAGTTTTAACATAATTTATGTTGATCAAAGTATTAGTATCTAAATTATTGTTTATATTTTATGATTCAGTTTAGCTCATCCTTCCTATGACTTAAAATAGGTGGATCATAATATACTTCCTATATGTTAGAAAGGATGGATTTAAAGCTATCCCAGAGTGCTTTGAGCAATTACCCTATCCTAATCTCATTTGAAGCAAACAGATAAGCAATTTATCACTATGATCTGACTTCTTTCAGTTCATTTAACTTCCTTGAAGTATGACAGGCATCAGAATCTCATAATTTCCTCCTTACTAAATAACAACAACAACAAAAATCACCTCATCTTACAGTGCCTTATAGGAAAACAAATTTCCATTTTCTTAACATAGAGATTCTATCAAATCTAGTCTATCATATAAGTTAAAACATATATATTTTATTAATTGTATAAAAAAGTACAATTTTCCTACACCCTCTGAAATGTGAATCCAACAGCTATTTGAACAGTCAATTTTGCTATACTCTTTGAGACAGAAATCATTTTTAAACCTTTGCAGGCTCGCTGAATTCTAAATACATTAAAAAAATATATTGTTGAAAGAAATTTAGTTAGGTTTTAACTCAAGTTACAGATGATCCCACAGTGTATACGCATGCAATATTTAGCAATTTCATGCATATAAAGTGAGACAATAGAACTCTTTCTATTAGAGTAAATAGAAATGTAAAATACAAAAAAAAATCAGTCACAAAAAGAGATTTTTGATGGATAAAATCATAAAAGTCATTACATTTAGATCTCAGCTTAAGAGCAATGCATGACACACCCAAAGGGAAATAAAAACTGAAATTAATAATGTTTGGTTTCAAGTATTTTATACATGATTTGTAGAATTTGTACATATGTTAGAATAGTGTTACCATGATGACAACCCAGTTTTACATCCTTTAAATTGTAGATGAAATAATCATTTTCATATTCTAATTGGGTCAGACTATGACTTAGAGGGACAAATTTTCCATAAAACCCATGGGATCCAAAAATTAGAACATATTTCTCACAGGAGAGAAATAGTGAGTAACTGTATTTTCCCTGTGGTGGAAATACAGGAAGGTACTGAACCAAAATTCATTTTCAGTTATAAGAAAATGAGATTTGGGCCACTTATTTTTCAATAGATTTTTTGTAACTCAACTGAGCTTGTCTTCACAGCTAAATTGGAACATTATCATCTTAAAGTCAAGGAACAAAACTAATGTGCATCATTAAGTCTTGTAGTTACTATGTAACTATGCAGTAAGTGAGAGAGATTTTGTAAAAATATATGACAGAAAAATTCAAATTTTTCAGTCAGCAAATTAAATTGCACCTTTGTATTGTGGCACTGCCACCCACGACTCTACCAATACCTGTAAGAGAATGCTTACTTAGTCCACAGAACAAAATGAACAAAATGAACAAAATGCCCAAATGAACAAAATGCCCCCCCAAAATATCTTTTAAACAAGTTTAAGTCCACAGTTTAATATAGACTCATTCCTTCTTTTTACTTTAAACCATTTTCTACTTGCATCCTATTAAACATGGACTTTGTTACATAATTGGCATATCTCAGAGCCCAGAAGTAATTTTAAGTTCAACTTGCAAGAGACAATTATAAATTGTATATTATATTATACAAAATAAATGGGAAGTTCTATACTAGCAGTTCTGAGGCTAGTGGATTTATTTTTTCCTTCACTTTTTAAAATATTTATTCAATAGTAAAATATATAAAAGTTTACACATGTCTTATGGAAAAGAGAGAAAAACAATCATAAACTATTAAAAAGCCTAGATATAATTATTTTGACACAATTTCATCTACTAAATGTATATGTCGATAATGGAAGACTCTGGTTTGAAGGTAGTTTTCTCCCTTGCATACCTTTAATAATATACATTTGAACACTGAAAATAATCATTGCAAAAATGTTTTTAAAAAACTTTGCATACAAGATAATCATACAAAAATTATATTTTCAAACACATACATTTACCCATATTGAACTGGTTTATTAAAATATTGCGCTCATCTACTAATTTTCTATCTTAACAAAATGGGATAACATCCCCCAAAACAAGAGAAGTTTTATCTGCCAGGAGGACCTGACCTGAATTCTTTGCAGCTCGACTGGCCATTTAGTTTTCTTGTTTCTAACACACAAAAAATCTGCAGAGCAACATGTGTAATATTAAACCTTTCAGTCTTCCATTTCCAACATACTTTTTTTTTTTTAGCAGAAACTGTGATAGAATAGTTATATTCAGTTTTCTTGATATTTTAGTTTTTTTCTGTTTAAGACATGAACTTGATGTATAAACTCTATAAATTTTACTGTTTAACAAACATTTAAAAAACAAACTTTTTTTTTTTTTTTGAGTTGGAGTCTCACTCTGTCGCCCAGACTGGAGTGCAGTGGCCACTTCCGGCCACCGCAGCCTCGACCTGCTGGGCTCCGGCGATCCTTCCGCCTCAGCCTTCCAAGTAGCTGGAACTACATGGCGCGCTAC
>CAUYQG010085036.1:0-32767 GCA_963574415.1 Tarsius wallacei | reverse complement strand
CATCTTTAAAACCACAAGGAAGAGAGAATGCATTTACTATTCATTAAGTGGAAGCAGATAATCATAAATGTCTTCATTCTCCTCCTCATGTCCTCCTTCTTGAACCCTTCCATGATCCAGGTACTGAAACCAAAGCAAATGATGGAAGAAGGACTGGTGCTGTATGAAAATGTTTTTAGGAAAATTAAACAGCAAAGCATCAAACGGAAATCATATTATGTCTTCATAAAGGCATGCCAAGTGTCCCTGCCTTTCCTGCCAACCCTTCTGCTTCCTCCACTCCTGCCTCTGCCACCCCGGCATGGAACTCTCAACCCTTAATCCGCCAGCCCTTCCTCAGCCTCAGCCTACTCAACGTAAAGAGGAGGAGAATGAAGACATGTGTGATTATCTACTTCCACTTAATGAATAGTCAATACATTCTCTCTTCCTTGTGGTTTTAGAGATGTTTTCTATAGCTTACTTTATTATAAGAATACAGTATGTATAGCATACAGAACATGTCTTCATGGACTGTCTATGTTATCGGTAAAACTAAGCTATTGGTAGTTAAGATTTTGAGGAGTCGCCGGGCTTGGTGGCTCAGCCTGTAATCCCACACCTTTGGGAGGCTGAGGTGAGTGGATTGCCTGAGCCCGCGGGTTCGAGACCCGCCTGGGCAAGCAAGACCTCATCTCTACAATAAATCAAAAAATTAGCCGGGCGTGGTAGCGCACACCTGTATTTCCAGCTACTTGGAAGGCTGAGGCGGAAGGATCGCCGGAGCCCAGCAGGTCGAGGCTGCGGTGGCCGGGAGCGGCCACTGCACTCCAGTCTGGGTGACAGAGTAAGACTCCAACTCAAAAAAAAAAAAAAAAAAAAGATTTTGAGGAGTCATAAAGTTACATGTGAATTTTTGGCCCCACAAGGGATCAGTGCCCATAACCCCCATGTTGTTCAAGGAATAGCTGTATATAAATATATATATACATTCTAAAAAAACTCACTAGAAAACTATACAAACAGGTATACTAATTAAAAAACTATTGATAAAGTAGAACTCAAAAAAAAAAGTTCAAGTAACCCACAGGCAGAAAAGAAAAACAAAACAGAAATAAACAAAAAAAATAGAAAACAAACATATAACAATGGCAGACTTCAAAACTAGTATATCCATTGCTTAGTAGTCTTAATATATCAATTGAAAGACAGTCATTGGCAGATTGGATTGAAAACATGGCAATCACCCAGGCTCAGTGGCTCAGCCTGTAATCCCATGCCTTGGGAGGCTGAGGTGAGTGGAATGCCTGAGCTCATGGGTTCGAGACCTCCTGGGCAACTTGGCGAGACCTCATCCCTACAATAAATCAAAAAATTAGCCGGGTGTGGTAGCGCACGCCTGTAGTTCCAGCTAGTCGGAAGGTTGAGGCGGAAGGATCGCCGGAGCCCAGCAGGTCGAGGCTGTGGTGGCCGGGAGCAGCCACTGCACTCCAGTCTGGGCGACAGAGTGAGACGCAAACTCATAAAAAAACAAAAAACAAAAAACAACAAAAAAAAATGGCAATCTAATTTTTTTGTTTGTATTTTTTCATAATCTGAAATTTGTATGCACTAAACATTCAGTTACTTCTTATGTGAAACAAAACATGATGACATTGAAAGAAGAAATGGAAAAATTCATAATTAGAATTGTTCAACTCTCTTTCCCCAATAATTGATAGAACAGACAAAATCAGCAAATGTAAGTAAGAACGCAATCAACCAACAGGAGCTATTTAACATTTATAGAATTCTCCATCCAACAGCTAAAGAATAAACATTCATTTTCAAGCACTCACAAAATATAAACCAAGATAGACAAAAAACTTCAAACAAATTTTAAAACACTGAAATCGTACAGATTGTGTAAGAGGATCAAACTAAAAATCAATAACAAAGATAATAAGAAAATACCCAAACATTGAGAAACCAAATGATATTCTAAAAAATAATCTGTGGGTGAAGGAACACAACTCAAGGGAAACTAAAATACATTAAACAAACTGAAGATAAAGAAACATTACATCAAAATTTGTATGACACAACGAAAGCAATGCAAAAGAGGGGCTTTATAGAACTGGATACTAGATGCTTATATAAGAAAATTGAAAGGTTCTCAAATGGATAACCTACCTGCCCACACTAACAACTTAGACAAAAAAAGAAGAGAAAAGTAAACCCAAACCAAGAAGAATAATGGAAATAATATAGTAAGAGAAGATATCAACACTGTTGAGAATAATATTAAAAAGTAAATGTTTAAAAGTTAACTGTTAGAGAAGAACAATGAAATTGACAAGCTTGTTGCAAGACCGACAAAGAAAAAAAGAGAAAAGACACAAATTACCAGTATCAGGAATGAGACAGGGGACAACATTATAAACCCAGCAGAATCAAAAGAGAAACAAGGGATTAGTATCAACCTAGTTACACACACACATTTGACAGCTTTAGATAAAATCGATCAATTCTTCAAAAAGCACAAACTACTACAACTCACTCAATATAAAGCAAATATTTTGAATAGCCCTACACCTAATAACAAATTGAATTTGCAATTTAAAAGCTCTTTCCCCCCAAAAAACAGGCACAGACAATATGACTTACTATTGGATTCTACCAAACATTTAAAGAAGAATTAACATCCATTCTCTACATTCTCTCCCAGCAAACTGAAAAGGATGTAAGACTTTCCAATTTATATTATCAAGTTAATATTACTTTTATATTAAGACTAGACAAACCCAGGAAGTGAGAAGGAAGAAAAATAAGAAAAATTTGAGATGAATGTCCTTATAAATTTAGATGCAAGCATTATTGAAAATATTAACAAATAGAATTAAGCAATTTGTAAAAGAATTATATATAATTATCAAATGAGGCTTATTCAAATAATGCAACCTGGTTTGATACTTAAAAATCAATATCATCAACCATATTAACAACTTAATAAAGAAAAAGACATGATCATATTAAGTAATACACAAAAGCATTTGACATAATGCCTACACATGATTTTTTAAAAACTCACAGAAAAGCTACAATAGAGTAAAACTTTATCAACTTGATGAGTTGTATCTACAAAAAATCTATAGCTAATCTTACACTTAATGGTTTAAGACTGAATACTTTTGCCATAATTTGGGGAAGAAAGGAGTGTCTGTTCTCACCACTCTTATTTAACATATTGCTAGAAGTTCTAACTAATGCACAAAGGCATGAAAGAAAATAAAAAGCATAAAGTTAGGAATAGCATAAGTACTATTCTGACTATTTGCAGATAACACATAGAAAATCTCCCCAAATTAAAAAAAAATCCTCAAATAAAAAAGTAATTTCAGCAAGGTATCAGGATGCAAGATAAACACAAAAATCAATTATTATGATATAAAATATACAACAGAACACATAGATACTGAAATTAAAAAGGGAATATAATTTTCATTGATCCAAAACTAAACTCTTAAGTATACATGTAACAAAAGATGTAAAAAATGTATATCATGAAAACTATAGCACAGTGATTAAATAAATCCTGAAGATCTAAATATATTTGCTCAGGATTGGACAACTGGAAAAAAGTAAAGATGCCAATTTTCATAAAACTGATACATATTTAATGTTGCAAAAAGATTTTTGTAGATCTATACAAAATTATTTTAAAATTTATATAGAATGGGAACTAGAAAAGCTAAAACAATTTTGAAAATGGAAAATGAAATAGGAAGAATATTTATCACATGTAATCAGAAATGTGGGATATTGGCAAAGGGGTGCACATGCAGATTAGTTGAACAGGAGGAGAACCCAGAAATAGACCCTTTCAAACATACTCAAGTGATTTCAGACAAAGTACTAAAGCAATTTGAGAGAGGAAGGAAGAAGGGGAGCCTTTTCAACAAATGATACTGAAACAATTCCGTAGACAAAAAAACAAAGAAAAAAACCTCTGCCTAACCACTATACCGTATATAAAAATTAACCAGAAGCATATCATGGACTTAATTTAGAACATAAAACTATGTAACATTTGGGAAACACACACACACACATCTGTACACACACACACAATGAATGATAATTTTTAGACTTGACAACAAAAGTAGATAAATTTTAATAACTGGATTTCATCCAAATTTAAAACTTCTGCTGTGTGAAAGACACTATTAAGAGAACAAAAAGCCAAACCATATATATGAAAAAAACTAGTCTCTAGAATTTATAAAGATCTCTCAAAACTCAACAGTAAAAAACAAACATCCAATTAGACATTAGGCAAAATATTAACTAAAAAGGATGTACAGATTTCAGAAAAACATATGAACCATGTTAAACATCATTAGCCACGGGATAACTGTTAATTAAACCACAATGATATAAGGATTAATAAAATAAGAATCAAATATATATGTGTCTGTGTCTATGTCTGCGTTTGTGTGTGTACAAACAATTCCAAATGCTGGTGAGGATGCAGCCAAACTAAATCACTCATACAATTTTTATGAAAACGTAAAATGGTACAGACACTCTGGTAAACAGCTTGTCATTTTTTTTAAGAAAGGGGGCGCGCAATGGCTCAAACCTGTAATCCCAGCACTTTGGGAGGCCGAGGCGAGAGGATTGCCTGAGCCCAAGGGTTCGAGACCCGCCTGGGCAACTTGGTGGTAACTCGTCTCTACAATAAATCAAAAAATTAGCCAGGCATGGTAGCGCACACCTGTAGTACCGGCTTCTTGGAAGGCTGAGGTAGAAGGATCACCTGAGCCCAGTGCCTCTACGCTGGAGTGTGACAGTGCACAGCAGCCTGGGCGACAGAGTGAGACTCTGACTCAAAAAAAAAAAAAAAAAAACTAAATATGTAGCTACCTATCATTGGACCCAGCAATTGAAATTCTGTTTGTTTATTCAGGGAAAACAAAAACTTAAGGGCCACAAAACTCTTGTACACAAACGTTCATAGTACCTTTATTTGGAATTGCCTAGAAACTGGAAACAATTTAGATATCCTTTTAACAAATGAATGTTTAAGCAAATTATGATATATTCATAGCACAGAATACTATGCAAAATTTAAAAAGAACGAACTACTGATATGGTCAACAATTTGGATGACTCTCTATAGAATTATGCTGAGAGAAAAAAAGCCCATCTCAAAATGAGCATAAACAGTATGGTTCTGTTGGCATAACATTTTTAAAATGTTGTATAAATGAAAAATGACAAAATGATGAAATGGAATACAGGTTATTGGTTGCCAAGTATAAAGGAGAGATGGGTTGGGGGGGTGAATGTGGCTATAAAAAGGGGGCATGAGAGATCCAGTGGTGATGGGTTTGTTCTGTATCCAGATTGTATCAATGTTCTTATCCAGGTTGTGTATCGCAGTATAGGTTTGTCAATTGCTGCTGTTGGGGAAATTGGGTAATAGATACATGTGATCTTTTTGTATTATTTATTAACTCTACAATCAAATCAAACTAAAAATTATTTTGCTTTAAAGAAGATAATGTCTACTCTCTAAATTTGTGGTCAGAATGAAATATTAGGTTTGAAGATATCTGTTGGATGCATAGCACTTAATAATAAACATTCAGTGTACCTGATTTTCTTACCTTTCCTCCCCTTCCACTCCTCTTTGGATGTCTTAGGCTTCTTGAAGACTAAATGTGTCCTCCATCGGGCTCTTGCATGTCCTTCCCAACTTCTCAGCTTTGACGTGCTTGTCAGTCTGGACACCTTCAGGAAAAGGACCTGTCCTGTTCCAGGCTAATGCCTCAGGAACAGCACTGATTCTGTGTATAGACAGCACAGGTAATTCCCACGGTTGTTAAAACTAGAGATTAGTTGTTGATGGCATCTTTGGTATCCAAAGGAGACAGACACAAAGACATGGATCTCACCTTACCGATCACCCTGCTCCCCTGGAACGTTCTTGCGCACAAAGGACAGACAATGGAGCTAAGAACCCTCTTGCGAATGGTCTCAGGACTCCGGGAGACATACGAGTTGGAGCCCAAGTCTCAGGTTTCAAGTCACAGGCAGGGATTGACCCCACAACCTTCCCTGGCCACACTCACACCTTAATATTAGCAGCTTAAACTTGGCAATGAAAGGTTAACCATATCTTGTACCCATTAGGGGCCCTAGATGCCTCTACTTTGTAGCTCCAAGTGTTAAATTAAAATGAGTTCCATCTACAAATAAGCAATAATTTCCACAGAGAAATAGTCATGAGGTACAAGTAAAACAAAACCGAGGATGAATGTTGCCTGTGTTCTTCCTAAACTTAGAAGACACGCCAGATGAAGGCGGTCAAGGAGAGGAATGAGGACTACAATCACCCACTGCTCCCGGCCACAGGAGTGAGGTTCTTTCCGCAGCTGGTGGAAACTCATTTCTCCTCTCCCATCTGCATTTTATTTTTTTGCCACCTAAGGTAAATTTTCTCTCTACCCCTTTTCTCCACGATTAATCATCTGTTGGCTCATGGTGCCTTTCCTTCAAATGGCAGAATGTGGCAGCTACACTTGAACACAGGGGACGTGGCGTCCTCCGTATCGTAGAACAGTTTTTTCTCTCCTGCACACCGCAGGCCTTCTGTCCTCAGAACCTACTCCACGGCCCAAGGGCAGAACAACCCAGGTCCTTCTAAGCAGCCAACTATATGTCAAGGGGGAAAAAAAAAATGGCTATAGCTCTAACCTGTCTCTTCTTTCACCTGAAAGACCTTCACCCACTTCATTCCACCCCAGACAACCGGCACCAGATCCTTCTAAATATGGTAGTATCAGGGAATTCTATCCCTGTGGTTGAATGAGCTAACCAGTCATGAACTGCCCCAGAGATACAGGAAATTACCAAATAAGGTGTTGAGAGGCAGTTAAAGAGTTTGACATCTTCTTGGAATGCTGTGGTTTCTGCTTTGGTTAAAGCTTTTTCGGCAGCCAAGGGGAGATGCTTCATTCCCCTGGGTCTCCGTGGGCTGTGAAGGCTGTGAACATAAGTGACGCCAGTCACATGAAGGAAGAGGCAGGATCACACCACGACACCCCTATGGCCTCCTGCGGGCCCCAAGCATCCAAACACCCTTTCCCAGACAACGACACACTGTTGTTCCTTTATATGCCATATGAGAAGTCCTCAGACTCCCATTTATTAATAGGGGACGGCTCCATGTGTTTCCCAGGGCTCTAGAGTCGATGTTTGCTTACATTTCAAAGTAATAGAGTCATTTATTTCCTTTATAGCTGCCCAGCAATTTTAGGTAACATTTTTATGTCTTCACTCTTGTGAAGACATCAGTACTTTTATTCAACACACACCAGGGCTCGGGAAGGCAGGTCGACCCTTACAGCAACCATCGGGGAAATTACTGAGTTTGATAGATTTGGGTTCTTTTCTTCCACTTCAGTTCATACTTTCTATTTTTAAAAAAACCCAAATGGACTTAGAACATATGCTGAGAAGCCAAAAAGAAGCTTGCTGAAAGGACAAGAAAGGCAATCTTCCTGATTTTATTAAGGTGCACACTAGAGAAGATACTAGAAACTCAGAAATGGAAGAAATGTACAACGTCCCAATGCGGGTGATGTTTCTCTCTCAGCTGTTGCCCCCAGTATAGTGTTCTCCATATGGATTTCTGAATGGGACTTCTAAAATGCAAATTCCACATGTCAATGCTTTCATTAAAATCCATCAAGGACTGGTTTGGAGCCCTGCAAAATAAACTGCATTGCATTCGAAGTTTCTTTCCCTTCTGGAGCCTGCTGTCTTTTTCAGCCATCAATCAGAGCTTTGTTCTTATCCTGCCACCCCAATTATTAATATAAATAAGGCCTAACAATGTAGATCACTGCATCTTTGCACTCCTGGTGCTATCTTCTTGAATGACCCATCTTTACTTCCGGCGTCCTGTCATGAGGGCTGAGTCCTCACTTGGTGCGTTTGCTTCCATGAATGCACTGTGGGCTAGTGGTTTTCAGAGGTGGGGTTGTTTGTAGGAACTAACAGGGTAGAGAGTTGATGGCTGAGCCCAGTTGTCTTCTTTTCAGCTTCAGGCTAATATCCTGTATTTATACTTATCTGTGATGTGGCATTCCAATCCAGGCTTGATATGAACGTGTGACAGTTGACCACATGAGGGAAGTTCAAATTCTATGAAAAGTTGGTAACCTAGTACCTTTGCCAAACATGTGTAATGCCAAACGCGCACACACACCCACACACCCACATCTTATATATGAACCCAGTAGAATGTCATCTATTCATTCCTTCACCATTATTTAGTGAGCATGTTCTTTGAGTTCAGTCTTGACTGGGTGCTATAAATACAACAGTCAATACATGACAGATTAATGTCTGATCTTGGGAAGCTTTTATTTCATCAGCAGAATGGAAATAAGTAAACAAACAAATGCACTTTTGTAATGCTGTATATTATAATAAATATAGTATCTGGAAATAAGAAGACTAGGTCTAGGAAGGCACTGTAGATTGTACTGATGCCACACTCTCCTGCAAATGAGAATAAAGCTTGTCCTCTAGGGTAGCCATAAAGGGCCTTACTAACTTCCTCGGTGCCTGCTACAGTATTTCCTCTCTTTGACCTATATTCCTTCTGCTCCAATTTAAGTCATTCCCTTGGGTTATCCCTTTTAGAACCTGAGTTCTGAAAGATTCAAAGGACATGGGGACTCAGAAGTTCAGGAAAAAGGTTGAAGAATGAAGCTCGTCCAATTTAAACTATAGTAGAATTTGGGAGTGAGCAGAAAGCAATTATATAGCTGGCAAGGTACCAGAGTGCTGGGGCCAGCACCTCTACATCATCTCTCCGGCATCATCTCCAAACATTTAATCACGATTGATTGTGATGTCACCATTTGCGGGTCTCATTTTTACACATGTGGTATTCTATTTAATTACAAGAATTACATTAAGAACACCTGCTAATCATCTGCTTCAGCTAATTTAAAAGAAAAGAATCCTAATTGTACTTTTACATTTTCTAATTAGGGAAGTATGATGAGTTTTAATTAATGTCTTAATTAGATGCCATTATCCACTCCTAGCACCGGTACATTCTTTCAAACCAGGCCTTGATTACCACCTCGATATGTGTTCTGTTGTCCTCTTATCATCTTCTGATTTTTCAGAAAACAAGGCCCGGTATCTTTATCTGTTTAGGAAAAGCTTCTCTGCAGCAAAATTGTGCCACTTGTGAGTAATACTTTCAGATTGTGGTTCCTACTGCTGCCCAGTCTCTCTTTTCTGCGTGCCTCCTGCTGCCTGGACCCCAATCCTAGCAGTCCACATGGACTTCTCAGTGCCTCCTGTCTCTTCGGGCAACCCCACTCACTGTGTGGGATGTTCCCTCTGTCCTTAGGTGTCTACCAAAAGCACATCAGATTATAGATTGACCATGAGGATGAAAAAAAGAGGTGAAGTACAGAATCCGAGCTGGGAAAGCTACAGGAAACAAGTCCACGAACCACCTTAGCACAAAGTTGCAGAACGGAAGGAAAATGTCAAGAATCCCCATCTGGCTCACAGAGTTGAACTGCTTTGCAGCATCCTTTTCAACACACCCTTGGCAGCGAAAGCCCAGGAAGCCTGAGAGGCAGGCGGAAGGAAAGTTGGGGACAACATGCTGTGCAGAAACCCGTGACTGTGCACGCCACACGAGAGGCCTGGGAAATCACCTCTTATGGATTTGGGTGCTTAGGACTGACTCCTCCACCAAATGAACAAGAAAACTGACTCTCCGCACTTTGTGTACACATTGTTTGAAGGAGATAAAATCTTGTTTTATGCAATTACGAGGACCATGGGGTCAGAGAAGAATCAGGCTGAGGCTGCAAAGAGAAAGGAGGCTGCCGAGAGCTGTGATGTGTGACATGTATACAGAAGATATGCTATCCTTGAAGCATGTGGTTAACTGGTGTCTCACTTTAATCCTCTCCTCTATCCAGTGTGACTTTCAAGATAACAACGACTAGAGCAGTCTCTTTTTTAGCTAGAGATCCAAGTTTGGTTTGGATCTGGCCCATCAGATAGTCTTGCAGATGTTTTTTCCCTTGTACATTTCCTGAGAGGAGTGGCTCATAGCACTGGAAATGGCTTCCTGACTGGGGCGATGCGCTATCCCATCTGCGGTGACATCTCTATTGCCTGAGCTTTTCTCATCGGAGACTAGGCAGCAGCCACCTTGGCAGCCCTGGTTGGTGGTACGGAAGCTCAATTTAGGGTCTATTTTTAAATTTCATAATTCTTTGCAAGCAATGTTGTGCCCAGTATTAAACCTCTTTCAACTTAAACTGATTAAAATATATCCCCTGAACTGAGGTGTTACAAGGAAAGTTTTAGACTTGTTCCCTTAGTCTTTTTTAGATAGTTATTACAATAGGCATGCTCTCGAATGGTGTAGTTCTCACGAACTTGGAGTGGCTGGTTCTTCTGATATCTTAGGGGAGAATTTATACTTTAAAATGGACTTCTGGAGATAAAGGCTGTAATCATAGAAGAAAAAAATGTGGATAGTAAGTTCTTAGTAGGTAAGGATATACTTTTGGTCTGAAAATCATTATTTGGATTTTCTCCATACCACTAGCTATAAGCTAATTATTTCATCCATATTTGAGATAGTTCAAAGTGCTAAAATGACTTTTTATTATGAAATATTTCAAACATAAAATGTATGAGTGTACAAGCCCTAGATATCCATATGCGACAGCCAGAATTTCAAGTTAATATCACCACCCACTCCTCCCAACTTTGGTTATTTGAAAGAAAATCTCAGATCATGTCATTTTATACATGTCAGCATATATTCCTAAAAGAGGAGAATTTTTTTCTTTTAAATTTTCATGTTAATATGACCAAATCTATAGGTAAATTGCCAATACATGTTTAACATCATAAAGGATGTAGATAGTATTTAATTTTCCCGACTATTATTCTTTTTGAAAGTTTGCTTGTTTAAATTTGGATTTCAAACACACGGCAAATGACTGATGAGTCTCTTAGTTTCCATTTGAATTATTGAATTCTCATCAACTTCTGTTTATTTTCTCCTTCCAATTGTTTGCTAAAGAAACCAGGTACTTGACTTACAAAGTTTCCAGTCTTCTCCCTGGTCTCAGTTAACATGTTCTCTGTTCCCAGTATTTCTGGTAAATTGATTTTTACATTTTGAAGGCTTTATAGAGCTTTTGACAAGAGTAATTCATAGGTAGGCTTCATATATTTTCATTAGAAATCATACACTATCTAGTTGACTCTCTTAGAAGTGATTTTGGCAGCTATTAATGATCTCTGTCCAGATCTATTAATTTACTGGGAGTTCAGAATGAGGTATCCTATTTTTGTCGGGTTTTTTCTCATTAGCTTGAACATTTTTATAGTGAAAAGTCTTCATTCTCTATTTGGGTACCTCAGAGTGTGGTACGTATAGGAAAGGGAGAATAAGATTCTTTTACTTCTTTACGTATCAAATTTTAAATTATGATTTATTTTCCTGGTATCTTCCAAATGAATTAATGGATGTGCATCAGTTATCTTTAATATTTATCATTATTGGTGCCCAAATTGTCCCACGGTCAGCCAGTGTTATTCTTTTTCTAGTTGACAATTGAGATATTTTAATAAAATATTGTTAGTCTATGACAGCTTCCCTGTTATTTGACAAGACTGGAGATTCCGGGTTCATCCTTTACTTTTCCCAGTTTAGTCTTTTCTCCAAAAACCTTGGTTCCTTTCCCCAGGAAATGATATTTAAGAGCACAAATCATGAGTGTTGGAGGCACTCATTTCCTTTGGCTTGGTATTCTTCATACACTTTTTCCATAAAAGAGCTTGAAAATATGTATTTATTTTTAGAGCGAAAATGCATCACAAGTTGATATTGTTATTTCCAATTCAAATTCAAGAATGTGTGATCTTTACTTGGCCTCAGAGAACTCACCAGTCACCTTTATTATCCTGATCTTCAGTGACACCAAGAAAATCACTCATTGCTTTAGCCCATAGTACATACTCAGTGGTTTCAGAATAATGATACCAACATCACCTTCAACCTTGTTATGACGAAGCCCATAAAACAGAGTTGAGTCTTGTTTTGTTATGCAGTTCTCTTTCTCCTTATGGCATTATCCAATAGTATGGTAGTAATGATTCCTCTTGGTTTAATAACTCACCAACTTGATACACTTAAGTATCTTTCATTTTCTTATTTCTCAGGATATTTTTTCATTTTAACATTACCTAAACTGTGGACATGTTTACAAAGTTAAATCTGTCAAACTTTATACATTCAGAAAAGTCTAGCCTCTATTTCTGTCCCCTCCACCTTTCTGCCTTCTTGCCCTCAAAGTTAAATTTCTGTTTAAGTTTAGGGTGTAAGCTTTCATTGTTTTTCTTGTCATGTAAACATGTTATATGTGTGTGTGTTTGTAAGTAGTATTATACACACATGCTTAAGCACTAGTAAATTATATATTTTTTCTCCACTCTGTCTTACACTGAATTATATTATATTCAGGACCTGTTGCACAATAACTTATAGAAGCATTCCCTATTCCTTTTCATACCTATCTATTTGTAGTTCGACCAGAGTTTATTCAATCAACCTCCTAATAATGGATGTTTCTGTTGCTTTATCTTTTAGTATTACAAATAAATTCTCTATGCACACATTCCTTGTGCATATCCCTGGCAACAGAGTCTTAAAATGTAAATTACTTGGATGTAAGAGTAAATGCTCAGGTAAGCCTGACAGACATTGCTCTGTTCCACTCCCTACATGCAGTATCATTTTGCATTTCCACAGGCATCATTCCCCCATAGTCTTGACGACAGAGCATATTGTCAACCTTTGGACTTGGCCAATGTGTGAGATAAGAAATGATAGACTACTACATTTCAAATGTATATTTATCTCATTATTTCCCAGTTTGAGAATGATTTTATGAAAAAAAAATATTCATATCTCTAACCCATTTTCCCTATAGAAGGGATGGTATTTATCTAATTTATCATATTCTTCTCTGTTTTTAGAAGATTACTTTTTTATAGTAGGCATACCAACTGTCAGTGATAAAAGTCATAAATCACATTGACATTTCATTGCCTCATTGAAGTCACCGTTATCAATGTTACTGAGAAGAAAAGCAAGACAAGCTTTAATGAACACCCATTTTCCAGGGCATAGCTAAGTTAAGGGATAAAGTAAAAGAGTGTACATGTAAAGCTTTGTTCTTCTTGTTTTTTGAATGTATGAAACAAGACATACACCATGGAAAAACAGATACTCAAAGAGACAGTCCAAATTATTTCCATTTACATGTTTATGAAATTTTGAAGGAGAGAAAATGTGTGCAGCTTTTTCCCCCTCTTCTCATTGAAAGATAAAATTGTTGGGCTGGGCAAGCCTAGAGAAGGAAATCAAATGAGTGCAAGAAGAGAGACTAATTACACAATACAAAATTTCTGCGGGTCTGTCAAATGACCTGTGTTACAGAGATGCAGAAAAACAACAGAACACCCAGGAAACACGCTATTTATCCTCAAGCAGCTAGGCATAAAGGAACCTGATGTTTCCAACCTCATTGAGACAGACAGGTTTTTTCAAAAGTTATGGAACATTTGAGTGAAAACTAAGAAGAAAAAGCCCCATTAGATTTTTGTTCTGAAGGGAGCTTGCTCTTATTTCATTGATCTTTTTTTTTTTTTAATTTACTCTTGCTTTATCAGAATTAGAGAGAAAAAACAGCCAGCATTCTGGGCTACCTGAGAAAGAATCAGTAACCTTTTTGGTTAGCCTGGGTCCCACTGCAGATGAAATCAAAATGCTATTTGGAATTGGAAATGAATGTTCTTTCCCAAATGCAACATTTTTTTTTAACAAAAGTTTAATTCCACCGAGTGATAGATGGAATGTCAGAACCTCTCATGTGTCTCAGATTGCATTTTCCCATAAATGCTGGATGTTACCATATACAACTACATAGAGGGATATAAGTTAGATATTTTTTTCTTCAAAGGGAACTTGGGAGTCTTCTGTTCTAACCTCTTAATTGCAAATCGAAAAATAATTAAATAAGTAAGCCTAACAGGTTTTATTATATGGCCCTAAGCACAGTACTATTTATTAGAACAATGGAGACATAGTTCAGCTCTCTCAGTTCCAGTATCTTGTGATTTTCTTCTCTACCAAGCTGCTTTTCCTGAATAATGTCAATTAGAATCAGAAAATACATACAGCATAGTCACCCCTTGCCTCGAATCTAATGCACGCCAGATAATATGTTTAATATGGACGATCAATAGTTTTGTATTAAGTCTTGAAGTTAAGCAATACAGGCTCCCTCCATTTTACTGGTAGTGCCCAGAGGGAAAAATCATTGATAAATTCCTGCCTGACCTAGAATTAATAAACGAAAGCTAGAAGACTCCACATCTTCACCCCACCTGCAACCTCATAATTATAATTAAGTTGAACATTTTTCTTTAATCTTGAAGCTCAAGGACAGCAGAGGAAAGGACGTACATAAAAGTAGTAACCATGGCAATGGCAAGACATCTCTCACCAAAGGAACTCTACAATTGGACAATCTAATGTGAGCTGTCACTGTGTGTGCCTACAGAGACCCTCTAATTCATCTGTCTTCATTACTGGGTTCTTAACACAGAAAAATAATTTTGAGAAATGCCACAGCTAACATAAAAGACAGAGAACTAAACACAAGTTTTTCACTAGTCAAGACTTCAAAAGCATTGTTTTGATGGCTTAATCATTCCTGTGCGTATGAAGGTGACATACGAATTTTAAGTTGTTTTTCACCACGTTGTAGCTGTTTGTGCATCCAGTACTACACACTCTGTTGTCACCTTCATGATAAATGGTGAGGGTCTGACCACAGCTCTGAGACAGTACAGAATTCAGTAGTTCTCTGAGGTAGGCTGCCCACAGCATTGCTTCATCAGAGATAGTGTCCTAACCCCTCTGCTAACACTTACAAAATAGCTTTTTTAGGCAAACTGGCCTACAATCAGAAGCTGATTTTAATAAGCTATTCTTAATATGGCAAGCGCCTGCTGTCGCTCTTGTAAAATAAATATGGTTAGCATGGTGAGTAAGAATATATCGGTCATGGATGAATGGTTCAATCTTATGTAGGTTGTGGTGAACTTTTTTGCCATGATTTTCATATCCCACATACTAAAGTGTGAGGTTATAATGCATTGACTCAAGCACATGCCTGGGAGGGGACTGGCTGCCAATGGAGACTTTCTGTGACATCAGGAAATCTGCTTAACCTCTTAGAACTTCATTCTCCTTATCTCTAAAATTGATGAGGTTTCCTCTTCCTGAAATTATTTCCCCCCTTCTATCCACTTGGTCTACTGTCTCACTTCCTTCAGTTCTCAGCTCACCACATCACGGTATCAAGGCGGTCTTCTCAACCTTCCTGTTCAAATAGCACTCAACCCTCCCACGGTTTTCTCTATTCGCCTTACCTGATGTGTGTCAGTATCACTTGTCATCATCTGACAGACACACTAAGCATTCACTTTTTTTTGCCGTATGTCTCCTGCCTAGAACATTGGTTGTGTGAAGGAAAGGACTTTTGTCTATATTGATCATTGCTTTATCCTCAGCTTTTAAAATAGCCCGTGTTTTAAGTGTGAATTGGGTGGATTTGACACCAGCCTTTACTGATCTTACATCTCAACACATTTAATGAAACATTAAAATACAAATTAGACTGTAAATTATTTAATGAGTTTTATGACTACTACCAAAGGACAAGTAAATGGGAAAATGACAGCATAAACAGGAAAAACCTTAACAGTCTGTGGTGAGGCAAAACTTCAGAGAAAAATAATATTTAACTTGAGCCATGAGGATAACGGAATTTTCTGGGGTAGGGAGTCAATCCTCCAACAGCATGTACAAGGACACTGAGGTAGAATGAAGTGTGTTTATTTGTTCACCTGAAGGAAAATCAGCATGGCTGGAGTAAGGAGATTGAAGATAATTGTGTCTCGTGGTGAAGAGACAGGTGGGTTGCCCGGCATCCATCAAAATGCCTGGTGCACAGTGGCCGCTCAAGATGGAGTAGCCTTAAAGTAATAGCACACAGTCCCATAGTGAGTGCTCTTGCTTCACAAACTTAGAAGAAAGTGGTGATAACTAAATGTCTATTGCGGCCTTGGAGTGTGACACAAATGACCACTGGATGTGTCTGGATCTAGTCAGAAAAATAGGAACCAATCTAAGTACTTCAAACAGGAGAAACGTAATTCAGACAACGGGTCACACGGTGATAGATGACTTGAGAAAGCAAGAGAGACCTAGCGATGACCCAAACGGGAAAATGTTGCACTGAAAACAGAGGAACCAGAAGACGAGACAGCACTGTTGAAACCTAGGGGCCAGGGCCAGCCTGGGCTACAATGTGACCATCTAGCAGGTCCTAGAACATATTCGAGGACACACAGTCTCTTCCACAGAAGACACAAGCAGAGACAAAGGGAGATGGAAACATGCTCCTTCACCTTGGCCCTTCTCTAGTTTAAATCACCCGCCAGTGCCTCCCATCAGCTGAACCTTGTGGAAAGCCGGTTGGCGAGAGATCCTGGGAAATGTCACTTCTATGACAGCAAATCAGAGAAGTGGAAAGGCAGAGAACCGAGCGCAGAGCATTCTGGCAAATAACCCCTACCAAATCCCTTTCTGATCGTAATAGGCATGCTAATTCTAGCTCCCAACTCACCAGGAGCTATATCGACACTTAATGGGTTGCACCCCATTTCTCCAGCAGTTACATAAACACATGCAGCACTACACAGGTAAAATGAAAATGATATCTAAGTATGATATACAATGCAATGCTACATGTTAATCAATCATATTGAAGAATCTCTTAGATACCCCCTAATTAAAATGTAAGCTTCTAGGGTTTTTAAAACTTATTTTTATTTTTAAATGAATCTACTTAAATTAACTGAGGATTACAGAAAATCTGGGAAGCTCGGAACAGTAACAAAGGGAAAAAAAAATTATCCATAGTCCCACTATTCATGGATAGTTACTATTAGCATATTGATATGAGAAGATACTTGAAATTTTAAAAATTGACATAATTTTAATAACTTGGATAGAGTGACAAAATCCTGCCTTAGTAGTTGCAATTTCCCTGGGACATGAGTTTGAATTATGCTGTCATATGGGAGAGAAAAAAAAGAAACCTTTGTAATGGACACTGGGCCAATAACCTTATTTCAGTTCAGGAATGATCTTCTGGTACATTCAGTGTCAGAAACAAAGCAACTGGAGTTACATAAATTTGGCATTAGAGAAGTCTTATTTCTTTCTGTAGAACAGTCAAAACCTTAACAGTATGATGTTTTGAAGTTAGTTCCTATTGCGTGAAGAGAAACAAAATTTTAAAAAACTCTTCATGGAAATATATCTTCAGACAAAGTCAAGATGCATTTAAAATTTTTGGGAACTAATCAGAAAATAATCTTGATGAATGTGTGCATCTGATCCATTTTTCAATCTTTTTATAATCATTTTTCTTTGCTAGTTTTGTAGATGTGGGATAATGTCAAGCATATATTCATGTTTATATTAGTGTGGTAGGAATCATGGCATAATTCTTTCTAAATTGGTATTATTAGTCTTTAAATAACTCTTTCCCCCTTAGGTCTTTAGATTACGAACATTTAAAATGAATCATTTCAGATCAATTTTGAGAATGGGCACAGTGTCCAAAATACCAAAATTTTTTCCCTCTGAAAAGGAAAACCAAAGAAATCTTGCTGAAGGCTAAACTTTCTTTTTAGCTAGGAGAGAAAACATTTCACAGAGTATTTACTGAAAACAATCAATGAGTCCCTAGTAGGTATAAGTCAATACATATCAAGTCCAAAGTACACTATTACTTGGAAGTCAATATGTTTTACTAAGCATATGGAGAATTTGCATTAAAGTGGGCACTGGCATTTCCAATTCAAGATTTTTTTTTTCACTTTGGTAGTATAATGTATAGCAACTCAAGCAAATGCATGTGTCTAACCACATCACTCAGGAAAATTGCAATCAGCCAGCTGTCAAGAAAATGTCTTATTCTATGTATTACAGAAAGTCTCCTGAGATTCAGTCACTCCAGCAGCATACTTCTGAGCACCCCTTTCTTCTCCCCTTCACTTATAGTGACTGTGGTGAGCACCAGTTTTCAGCAAGTGCATCAGAACCACACACCTGGCTTCCAAAGTCCACTTTGACTCTTACTGCTTTTGTGATTTTGAGGAAATTAGGTAACTTTTTTGAGCTCAATTATTTCTTCTTCTGCCTCCTCCCCCAGTATTGATAGAACTAAGCACTCAACATCTCTAATTTACACTGTCCTATTAATTACATATTTTCAGACGTGGTCCACTTTACAAGAAGGAGACATACGACAACTCTCTTATCTCACACAGGTGATTTCTCCTTGATAGTTAGACTTGCCTGTATGCACAGCCATCTTTACTGTCTCACCGGCTGGCCTCTGAGCTTGGATGTCTCTTCTGGCCATTTTCTAAAAAACAACGGCTGAATGGAAGGGTCATGACACAGGAAGGACAGAAAAGAAGCTTCCTGGGAGACCAACAGACACGCCTGGCCGACCAGTAACTTGACGTCACCAAAGCTAATACTGATCACACATTCCTAGGTTATTATACCTTGTTTTTCAAATCTACTAAAACTCATCTTTATTGCTAGATTAGAAGGTTTATACTTTTGTTATTTGGAAACTGAAAGAGAGAAAAGGCACACTTACCAGGGCTGGCGATATTCTGCATTATCCAATTTCCTTTTTTTTTTTTCTTTTAAAGATGTGGAATACAATTCAGGGATAGGTGAACAAACATTGACTATGCAGGTACTCTTGTTGATGAAGTGTGCCCCTCCCTCCCCTGGCAGTTTCCCTCAACTGCCAGTCCTAACCCCCTCCCTTCCCCTGGCAGTTTCCCACTACTACCAATCTCTTTCTTATAGCATTAGGATAATTGTTCAAGATCTGCTTATGAGTGAGAACATATGGTACTCTGTTCTTTGTTTCTATGATAGATCACTGAGTATGATAGGCTCTAAATCCATCCCAGTTGCTGTGGAGTCCATATGTTTGTCCTTCTTTATGGCTGCATAATATTCCATTGCGTATTTATGTACCACTTTTTTTATCCACTCCAGCTTCGATGGGCAGCATGGTTGGTTCCATGTTTTTGTTATTGTGAATAGAGTTGCAACAAACATACGTGTGCAGATATCTTTTTCCAATGATCATTCATAGGTAAAGGAGCCTTGATTGTCCAGGATGGAGAGCGTCACACCAGGTGTGAAGCCAGGGTACCATGCTGCCTGTTCATTCACCTTATCCCTTCAAGCTGCTAGCAGACCAGGAGAATAAGGGTATCAGTGTGTAAGACAGGAAGTGCTACATTCTTGAAGACAGGGGAGGGAGTGTTTATCTAAGGTTGTGGGGATTAAGAATGATTTCATGGAGGTCCTTGGCCTGGATTCTAACAAGATTACAAAGAGTATCTAAAGGTAGAGATAGAGAAAAGCAATATTCTAGTACCCAACATAAAAGATATGTATGTAACATAAATGTATACACACACACACACATACATACTCTCAATTTCAGAGCATGCATGTGTATGTGTGTGGGTATATATATCACAACCACCATACTCTGAATTCTTTGAGGAAGATGACCTTTGCAATAGCCTAAAGAACTATTTGAAGAAGGAAGGAACAAAATAAAAATACTGATTATGAGACTGTTAAATATTTTAGGCTACTATTTCCTAAAATGTGTTTGAAAGAACTCTAACTCCACAGAACGTTACTAACGATTGCATGGGGGAAATGGAAGTGTCTGTAGCCATGAGTTCTTTGTCAAAAAAGCAAAACAAGATTTCATCACTGCGGGATATCTAATATGCTAGTATTTACAGCAAATATCAAGGAAGAGCTGAGAGTACATAACATTCCTCAAGCTTGTTGAACTGCGGCCATCCCTTTAAAGAAGGATTTTGCAGAATCATTGTTCCCAAGTCCTATTTTCAGCGTGTTGTTTTCTGCAATGAGAGCTTCCCTGTGCTATTAGCTCCTGTAGGAAGAGTGTCCTGTATGTTACGCTTTAGCTCCTCAGTTTCGAGGAGAGTTTGCACAGGGTAAGCCCTCCAGAAATATTTATTGAGTAGAGTTGAAGGACAGGCCCAAAGAAGAAGGAAGTATAGATGGAGAACAACGTAGAAAACTTGTACATGCTTAGTTCTTTATACTACTTTATTCTTGAATAACTGCTTTCAACTGTGGATATTCAGCAATTCGTATTTGAAAGATTTGACCATAGGAAAGAAACTAGACATACTAAATCTTAGGCTGCAGTCATCCCCTCAAGTACTGTCCTATTTAATCTGAAAGTTATACTGATTTGTCTTTAAAAAGTCCTCAGAGAAAATCTTTTCTAGTCGGGATTGCCTTCTCCAATATGATTGAGCTGGAATTAATCAGTGGCATAGACAATGAGTGGCAAGTCACGTGGCAAAGAAAGACAACTTAATTTGCAGGAAAAGTGTGGTTTTAGAGCTAGCAAGTCTTGATTTGAATGCTAGATTTCCTATTTACTAGTTGTGTGACAAAATAAATTACATGTTTGTGCCATGTACCACCATGGTTCCAGAGGAGTTTATGTTGTTTTGGGGAAATAAAAGTATATGCATATTGTTTGTGAAAAGAACACGCCCAGTTTATAGCAGTGAATGAGAAGCAGAGATACAACGCGCATTTGGAGGAATAAGGATTCTCTGTGACTGGAGCAGAGATTTTTAAAGGGAGAGTATTGGAAGAGATAAGAATGTAAAAGTTCACAGATGACTGAATCCAGAGACACCGTAAACCAGATTCTGGAAGGACTCTAAGCCAGGCTCAGGAATGTATACTTATTCTCAGAGAAAAGACATAGTTGTTAAGACATTCTGAACTAGAAAACAATATGGGAATGCTTTTCTATGGAAAACACAATCTGATAATGATGGTGTGTTTGTAGTGATTGGATCAGATTACCAGGATAAGGCTTCTCAGTTTCACGTAGAAATTGTAACGTCAAGTTCAGGAGGTTTTCTCCTTCTGGTCGCACTCCGTAATGTATGTTGGAAATGAATCCACACTTGTTCAGAGAAGGCACTCTCTGTAGGGCCAGGGAAGGTGCAGCCAGGTCAGCACCTCTGTCATGGACAGACTGCGTGATCTCATGAAAGTTACTTAGCGCTCAGATCAGCAGTTTTCTCATCCATAAAATGGGAATAGTCATGGTACTTTCCTTATGAAGGGAGATGAAATCAGCTAACAGTTGCTGCAACAGTGCCTAGCACACAGAAAACACTGTGTGCTTAGTTCTTAGTTCTTGTTTGTACTACTGTTGTTGAAATTCTAGAATTCTTTAGTCAACCATCCACATTTTCACAACATTTCCTCTCATGGAGACTTACCTTCCAAAATTGCTCCTTGGATTTGAAATTCGTCCCTACCCTCTTGCTCTCATCATCAGGCATTTGACAAGAGACTCGCCAGAAACGTCCAAATTTCTAAGCTTCATAAAGATGTTTAAATGTCATTTAAATATTTTTATAGTGTCTTAATCTCCTTTCTCTCTGTTCCTCTGTTTCTGTAGAGACACTCGTTTTACAAAATCACCTCCACTTCTCTCTCAGAACTTCACGAACGTGATGATTTAGGAAATTAACTCAGCAGTAATTCTCCTGAGTGCCGCAAGAAAGCACGAGAACTAGTCAACTAGTTTTTATTTTCTGACCCTAAACCAAAAAGCTGCAATTTGACTACTTTCCTTGGTCTAAGACACAGTATTTGAACAGTCCTCTTCTCTATTGCCCACACAGCCATTCATGATTACTGTAATCAGAAAAGCACATCAGGTCACTCTGAGGGGGTGGGGGACATCACCTTTGCTGTGACATCTCCACCTGCACCTGCCGCACCTTCACCTCTGTGAGAAAATTCCCCGCCTCAAATTGCGTGTCCTTTTCCAGCACTAGATGAAGGAAGCAGGCCATGGGACACTGGTCTGGAGAGAGTGGCGTGGGTTTCCATGTACATCTTAAAATGTCCAAACTGCAGAGGGCATTCTTTTGAATGGAAATGCATGTAAGGTGAGGAACATAAGGCATTCCTCGGCTTCACTGAATATGCTTCATTCTTTTCCCGAAGAGGTCTATGGTCCTTAAAATTGTCTTTCAGTTATTTGAGAGCTCTATTTTGGGTATCCTGCCTTTCCTTCATATGCTCGCTTTCACAGTCATCTTACACATCTTATACGTTATCTCCTGCCTGGACCAATGAGTCTTTCTCCCTTCTTTGACTCTACATCTATCCTGCTTCCTGACAATTCTTTCTTCACAACGCTCAAAATTCATATACTATATTATCATGTGGTTTACCTATTTAAGTCACTTGGAGGATTTCCATTGATGAGAGATAAAACCCAAGCTGCCTTGCATGACATTTGAGATTTTGCATGTTCTGGCTTCTTCTTAATGTGAGATTCCTGGCTGGCTCACCTCGCTTTTACCCTACCCTAGAAACATTGGAAAGTTCCTGCTTTGTCTTTTAAAAAATGAAGCTTTGCCTAATCTCTAAGCTTTTTTTTTTTTTTGAGTTGGAGTCTCACTCCGTTGCCCAGGCTGGAGTGCAGTGGCATGCTCACCGCCACCCCAGTGTTGACCCGCTGGGCTCCAGCGGTCCTTCTGCCTTCCAAGTAGCCAGAACTACAGGCATGTGATACCACACCTGGCTAATTTTTGATTTATTGTAGAAGTCTCGCCAAGTTGCCTGGCTGGTCTCAAACCCGCGGGTTCAGGCATCCACTCACTTCGGCCTCCCAAAGTGCTGGGATGACAGGCTGAGCCACCGAGCCCAGCCATCTCTAAGCTTCTAAACGTGTTGCAACCGCTGTCTAGAATATTCCTCCTTTCCCCTTCACCTTCATACAATCTATGTACCCTTGAGATACAGCTGCAGTCCCCTGGCTGGTTACCTGCCCTCCAAGTGGTTCCCAGAGCCCCTGTGCCGGCACCTGTGAGAGCACTGGCTGTTCTATGACTTAACTACCCTTTCACACACCCATCTCCTCTACCAGGTTGAGGGCTGTCAAGGGCAGAGTCTGCGCAAGTGGAGTAGACCCTTGCCCTGCATCATGTGACCCTGAGGGCTTCCCAGTCTTCTCTCATCTCCTGCCAAACCTACCGATGAAGCAAAGCTTTCTCGTCACGCCAGACTGCTCTGGATCACCATCTCATTGCCTGGTGTGTGGACAACGGCACACAGGTCAAGATTTGCCACCAGGTTAGTTTTTCCAAAGACTTTCATGAGGATTCAAGTAGAAATGTCTTCTTTTTTCTTCTCAGGACACCTCTCACTCCTAAGAGATGTCTGTCCCTGTACCTTTAGCACTTCATTGCTGCTAATAAATGGTTACCTATTTCCTACTTCTGGACATAAATCCTCTTAAAAGATATAAATGTGCTTGTTCTTATTTTGAATCGTATGAGCTTAGCGCAGTGCCTAATTAGAGTAGGCGCTAATTATGAAGGCTGTGTGAAATGAATAAATGCACACTGTAATATTGTCTGTTCTGCCTGGGAAGTGATTTTTCTTTTTTCTTCCATTTGACCATATTCTTGATCTGTGGTTCTTAAACAGGGCTGAACACTGAAAATACCTGGAGAATATTGTGCAAACATCCTTGACCAGTGTTTTCCAAATGTTAATATGCAAAATCACCAAAGAATCTTGGACTTTAGTTCAGTAGGCCTGGAGTAGGCATCTGATGTTTCTAACAAGCTTGCAGGAGACATGCAAGATGTTGGTCAGGACCACACTGAGTAGCAGATCCTGACCTTCTGAACCAGAATTTATTGTGATCTGACCTGGGGATGACATATTCCTAAGAATTTCCCGAGTGACGGTGACAATGAATGCTTGCCATCTACATAAAGAATTACTGTGTGTGTTCTGTTACTCATGCTATATAGACTCTGCAATATTATTGAACAGCTCCCCAGAAATTGTGCTAGAGGTCATGGTTGTGTGGGTGAAGGAGCTGGGAATGTCCCTAGCCTATGGGGCTCACGGTCTGACGAGAAAGATGGATAGAATATGTAAAACAATTTCTTACCCATTGAGATAAAAGGTAAGAAAACAAAAACAAGGCCCTGATATTGACAATTCCTTGGGAATAAAACATCTACCTGTAAAGTAAGTCTTGCATGATACAATTGCACCCACTGTGGTATCAGCGGAGCAGAAATGTTTTAAACGAAGTTAGGATCACATACATGCCCCTGAGTCAGGACATAATCTGATGAATTCTAGAATCTCTCCAAAGACTCTTGTGGCTGGAACAGAAAGTACGAGTGGAAAGTCATGGCATGAGGAGGACAAGAGTCAGACAAGTGCACACAAGCTGGTGGTCTAACCTAGCAGAACACGTGCACCCAAGGAGAGAAACTTCCTTTAATCGGCATCTGGAATAGGGATGCTGTGGAGATTGGCCCAGTTTGTCTTGGTTCCTTTGAGAAAAACCAAGCTCAGAATAGCCGCAACAATCCTCAAACTCATCTTCAGATACTCTTGTTCCTAAGTTTCTGGGACTATACCTTATGCACTGAAAAGTGTTATATAAAATACAAACATTCCATGCCTTCACATTTTACCCACTTTTCACCTTGCTTTCATTTATCAGAATCAGCAATTAATAATTGTTTTTTCAATTCGTAGCGGAGTCTAGCGTGTTGAAGGTTCAGTACCGTCCAACGATTCCTACTCTCTTTCTGCCATAAGAGTGCAGCACGGAATGTCACGTTCTCGCCTCTGAAACTTGAATCCGTGTACAGCATGATGAGTTCAGAGGCCTGGTCCCTGACTCAAGTGCAGCCGCCTCGGTCAGAAGAGTTTAGATGGAAGTTTCCAAGATGCTCTCATCTCAGAGCTGTCTCCTACAAAAACCAAGAAGTTTGCTCAGCTCTGCCAGTCATCGAGGATTCATGGTGTTCATTTGGACCACATACATTTTACTTTTTTCTTTATAAAGTTGTGAACTCTTCAGCAGTTGTAGTTCTAAAACAAATTTGTCAGTTCCATTTTTTCTGTCACCTCGTCTTCTCATTCTTTTCTATATGGAAACCTGCATTAGTCATTGTATTCTAGATATAAAACAGAGATTTATCAGGCTTAATTGTTTAGCTTACAATTATCATAGTAACCGTTGTATTTCAGTCGCCATAACTGACTGGTCAGAGAGTAAGCCATTGGTCCTGATTGAAGGGATAGAAATCCATCTCTCTGTAACCTGTAATCCACACTTCAGGGAAATTCCAGGTTTCATTCCTTCAATTATGCCCCTTCTTTTTAGCATTTTAAGTAACTCACCCCCATTTTTTTAAAACTCACCTCACCCTTGTCTGAATTCAACAATAAAGTCACACTTGGCATTGTAGTGGTTATTTTGTAAATCAACACAATTTGCAACTTGCCTTTAATAAAGCTCCCCAGGATTTTCACAGTGTGTTTACTCTGCAAACTGCTCTCCAAATAATCCAGCATTTTTCCATTACAAACACATTTTAACAAACATTACAACAACAACAACAACAAAAATCTTGAAGTGCATTCAGATAGCTAGGCAGTTTGGTTTCACAAGTAGCAACAAAATAATCTAAAATAATAGCTCTATTTATTTTTTACTATTTTATGCATATTTTATTCCTGAGGAAGCATCGTATACTTTACATTGTTACTCATCTTACACATTTTAATGCTGTAACTTTTACTCGAAGCACTTTATTTCCCAGTTTTGTCTATTAAAGTTAAATAATTTTATAAAGCAGTTCAGTGTTTAACACATGCTAAGCACTTAATAAGTAGTAGATATTTTTATTGATATTATCTTTTCCTCCTTAACCTCATTATATGAGAATGCTCTAAATGGAAACTTTTGGAATCTTATTCTCTATTGCATGAAAAGAACAGGGAGATTTAGAGGGAAAGTTCAATATTAAGATAATTCAATTATGAAATAAAAGTCTTTTAAATAAAGGAAATATAGATCAAGATTTAAATGGCACTTAGAGTGAATTTCTCCTACAGAGTAAACCAAGACAGAGAGTTTCCTCAGCACCCAGAGATAAATCGATCTAGCAACACACCCCACAAGTCCAAATGGAGTTATAATAACTACTTAGAGCAAAGAAGAAGGAAAAAATCCACCAACCTGAGTTGGAACTGGCCGGACTCTTTCCTGCACCACCACAGTCTACCACAGTCTCTGCATGCAGTAATGGTAATTCAGGAGTCCTGTGCTTCTGCCACAAACTTGTAGGATTCCCTGGGCCTTTTGGGACCCCAGTTCCCCATGGGAAACTATGAGGGATGGGCCCACAGCTGTGCTCTGCTGTGAAGTAGTGCAGAAAAGAAACCTTGAATGGTGCCAGCTGCCATTTCCCAGGAACTCAACGCTTGCAAGATAGAGTAGCTGCTTTCTAGATAGCCTGGGAGGGAAAAGACGCCACAAGGGCAGACAGTACCTGACTGGGCTGGTTGTCTGAGAACCCTTGAGGCCCTGAGGCCAGCTGCCCTTGTTTTTCAGATCACATATTGCTTGAGGTCAAGGTGGGAGCTAGGTGGGAAGCAATGCCATAGCAACCTTTCACTATACTTGTGTAGTCTTCTGGGTCTGCTCTGCACAACAGTGACCTGGGACTCCCTCCTAATCTCTACCATGGTAGCCAAGAGTGCATATCTTCAGGGTGCCTCATGTCCTTCCCCTTGTGCCACTACAGAAGGCCCAAAACAGAAAACTTGGAAAACAACTCCGCCTTCAGTCTAGCCTGGCTAGGCACTTCCTTGCAGCAACACTCGCCAAGGAGAAACCCCCCAGCCACCATAGCTGGCTTTCTCCCATTAGTGAGTGCTAACCACCTGGCCAGAGGTCAACAGGACAACCAACCACATTGGATGCAATATCTCAGGTTTGGGAAAGGCTTGATCTCAAACACCAGCTTACGACACTTTCCAAACTACTCCAGCCACTCAGGATGCTGTGAGCCACTGCATATCCACAGCACAGGGCTGCCACATCTGGCATTTGAGAACCTCACCACACTAAGGCTACATATGACCAAGAGAACCCTACAGTGCCTACGTCAGCCCCTGCCAACCTCAAATAAAAATTTGCCCAAATGAGAAGAAACCAGAAAAATAATTCTGACAATACGAAAAAAAAAAGTTTTTCGACACCCTCAAAGGTCACACCAATCATTCACCAATGCACCACCAAAATGAACATTTTGAAATTCTAGACATATGATTCAAAAGGCCAATTTTAAAACTTTTCAATGAACTTCAAACTGAAATTCTAGAATTAAAGAAACATTTAAGGAAATGTAAAATGTAGTGGAAAGCTTTAACGGTAGACTAGAACAAACAGAAGAAATGATCTCAGAACTTGAAGACAAAGCTTGTGAATTAACAAAATCAGACAATAATAAAGAAAAAAGAATCAAGAGAATGGAAAAAAGTCTCCGAGAAATGATGTAACGTATCTAAACCTAAGAATCATAAGTGTTACTGAGGAAGACAAAAAAGCAACAGGTTTGAAAAACCTATTTGAAGGAATAATGGAAGAAAACTTACCGGTCTTGCCAGAGATCTAAACATTCACATACAAGAAGCCCAAAGAACTCCCAGGAGACTCATTGCAAAAGGGTCATCTCCAAGGCATATAATCATCTGGTTAAGCAAAGTTAATGTGAAGGAAAGAATTTTAAAAGAAATGAGACAAATGCATCAAATAACTTCAAAAGGAAACATATCAATCTAACAGCAGACTTCTCAGAAGAAACCCTATAAGCCAGAAGGGATTGGGACCCCACCTTTTATCTCCTCAAAAAGAATAACTGTCAGCCAAGGATTTTGTATCTCACAAAACTAAGTCTCATAAAGGAAGGAGGAAAGAAGTCCATCACAGACAAGCAAACAATGATGGAATTTGTCACCACTAGAGTGGCTCTACAAGAAGTACTCAAAAGAGTCCTAATTACTGAAACAAATGTTGAAATATACTAGTAGAAAATTGCTGGAAATCATAAAGTTCACAGGCTTTATGGAGCACAAACACAATAGAGAAAATAAATGAACAAAGCAACCAGATAACAAACAGTATGATGAATAGAAGAGTACATTGCATATCATTGTTAACTCTGAACATAAATGGTCTCAACACTCCCCCCCCCCAAAAGCTATAGACTGGCAGAATGGATTTTAAAAACCCAACAATCCAAATATCTGCTGCCTTCAAGAGACCCGATTAACTCACAATGTTTCCTGTAGACTCAAGGTAAAGGGGTGGGGAAAAAAATATTCCATGCAAATAGAAACCAAAAAGGAGCAGGAATAGCAATCTCGTATCAGACAAAACAGACTTAAAATTAACAGCAGTAAAGAAAGACAAAGATGGTTATTATGTAATGATAAAGGAATCAATCCAATGAGAAGACATAGCAATTTTAAATATATATGCACCTAACACCAGAACCCTCAGCTAAACTTAAAAAAAGAGGCAGACAACCACACATTAATTGTGGCAGACTTCAACACTCCACTGACAGCAATGGATAGATCATCAAGGCAGAAAGTCAACAAAGAAACATTAGAGATAAATAGGACTCTAGAAGAAACGGAAATGACAGACACCTATAGAACACTGTATTTCAAAATTGGAGAGTACACGTTTTTCTCATCAGCACATGGAACATTCTCCAAAGACAGACCATATGATAAGTCAAAAATCAAGTCTCAATATATATTAAAAAATCAAAATCATATTAAGCACCATCTCAAATAATAGTTGAAAAATACTAGAAATTAAATCAAAGAACTCCCGAAACCAAACAAAGACTTTTAAGTTAAACAATTTGTTCCTTAAAGATCCTTAGGTCAACAATGAAATCAACATGGAAATTTGTAAAATCCTTGAAATGTGTCAAAACAATGAAACACTCGGCACCAGCCTCTCGGAGCTCTGGGTCCCCACCCTGGTTGAAGCACCCAGCCCCACCTCAAGCCACCACTGCCTGTGGAGGCCCTCAGTCCTGCCCCTCAGAGCTCTGAGACCACCCACAGAGCTCCAGGCTCCCTCCCTGGCTGCAGCACCCAGTCCCGCCCCAAGCCTCAACCACCCAGGGAGGCCCGCAGCTCCCACCCTGTGGAGCTCCGGGCTCCCTTGTTGGCTGCACCACTCTGCCCCCAGCCACCTTGAGTGCTACACTGACCAGCAATGCCCGACAGTCTCGCACTCCAACTCCCCCAACTCACCTCTGACCACAGCGGGACCAGAGAACAGCTGGAGCTTGAGACTAGGCAGAGACCTGCACTGCCCCATGAGCTCCACAAAGCTCTGTGCAACCTCCAGCTTGGGACCTAAGAACAAAGAAAGAAAAAGAGGCCCAAGACACATGTGACACACCAACCTACAGCACCCGGCTGTCTTGCACTCTGCCCCCCACACCAGCTGGACCTGGCTGCTTACAGTAGAACCTGAGATCATCTGGAGCCCTGTGACCAGGCAAAGACCTACAGTGCCTCACCAACGCAGCTCTGCCCAATCTCCAACTTGAGATCTAAGACCTCATGTTTGTGTAAGGGAATAGAACATCATAAAGTGGTTGGTCAGCTTGTGTGTCTGTATGATTGTATGTCCTAGTTTGTTTGTTGTTGCTGCTGTTGTTTTTTCTGCTTGCTTGTTTGTTTGCTTTTGTTTTTGTTTTCTCTTATCTGTCTTCAGGTCTATATTCATATATTAGCAGGTACCTTCGTCTGTTTTCCCTTTTACTCTCCTCTGTCTCCACCTTCTGCTACCCACCCGCCCATTTCCCTGTTCCACTTCTTTCCCTATTCTTGCATCATTTTACTTTCAGGAAGCAAACCAATACTCACACTTCATGAACTGATTACAAGGCAGTAGGAAGTGGAATCCAGTGTATCCATACACCTGTAAGTGGATACTGGGATCTGCAGATAAATTTTGAATCACAGCTCCCCCCTCAAATAAATCTCAAAACTGCAAAAGGTTTAGCCCCAACCTACAGTCTAGTTTCAGAATTGAACAAAGTCAAGGGATTCACATAAGGAAGAATAGGACTTTGAGCAAACAGAAGTAAAAGCAAACCCGCCACCCCTAAACAACAGATTTAAAGAAGACAGAGGGGGAAAAAGGGGAAAAGTGGGGAGGAAAATCTACACAAATGAAGAAAACCAAAAGAACAATATAGGTCTCACATAGATGCCTGGGAGATCAGATATTGAGAAAACAGACTTCAGCATGCAAACAATGAAGAGCCCTCAGAATGACTGGTCACATACTACAAACCTAAATATCAAGGCATTAATAGAGAGAATAAAAAGAATTGAAAAGAGACAAGAGGAAAATAAGAAGGAGTTGATAACTGAAATAACAGCAGTAAAGAATACTGTGATTGAAATAAATAACAAACTAATAAGCATGGAAAGCAGAATTAGCCAAGCAGAAGACAGAATCTCAGAACTTGAAGACCAAAATATAGAACTAAACCAAACTGTCAAAAACATAGAAAAGAAGCTTAAAAGACAGAACAAAACCTTCAAGAAATGAGCGATTACTTCAAAAGAACAAACCTAAGAGTAATTGGACTTCCTAAGGCAGAAAGAGAGACAGAGACCACCCTGGAACAAACATTCCATGAAATTATTCAAGAAAATTTCCTTCACCTCATCAATGATGCAAAAATTCAAACACAAGAGATTCAGAGAACCCCGGCAAAACAACTAATGAGAAGACCAACTCCTAGGCACATAATAATCTGCCTGAACAAAGTAGGTATAAAAGAAAAAAAATCCTAAAAACAGCAAGAGAAAAAGATCAGACTACCTACTGGGGAAGGTCAATCAGAATAGCAGCAGATTTATCTACAGAAACAATTCAGGCTAGGAGAGCTGGGAGTTCAATATTCAAAGTTCTCAAAAACAAACAATTCAACCAAGAATAACCTGCCCAGCCAAGCTGAGCTTCATCAGTGAGGGAGAATTGAAATCTTTCCCAGACATCCAATCCCTAACTACTTATGCTGCCTTCAGACCACACCTACAAGAAACTCTTAGAAAAGTATTAAACACAAGAGAAAAGGGAAAAAGAATAAAAATGCTCTTCACAAGAGTACAGGAAAGGGATTGAAAACACACATGAACCAACCCAAAAAACCAAAAGACAACAAACAAGCAAGTACAACAACAACACTATAAGAACATCATGACAAAGATAAACACTCACATTTCAATAATTAGCCTGAATATGAATGGACTAAATGCACCACTGAAAAGATATGGCTTGGTGGCTCAGCCTGTAATCCCGTGCCTTTGGGAGGCTGAGGTGAGTAGATTGCCTGAGCCCGCGGGTTCGAGACCCACCTGGGCAATTTGGTGAAACCTCATCTCTACAGTAAATCAAAAATTAGCCAGGTGTGGTAGCGCACGCCTGTAGTTCCTGCTACTTGAAAGGCTGAGGCGGAAGGATCGCCAGAGCCCAGCAGGTCGAGCCTACGGTGGCCGGGAGCAGCCACTGCACTCCAGTCTGGGCAACAGAGTGAGACTCCAACTCAAAAAAAAAAAAAAGAAAAGATATGGAATGGCAAAATGGATAAAATATCATGAGACAACAATATATTGTCTCCAAGAGACTCATCTCACCAGAAAGGGCACTCACAGGCTCAAAGTAAGAAGTTGGGAAACAAAATTTCAGGCAAATGGAACACAAATAAAAGCTGGAGTTGCAATTTAATCTCAGACAAAATTCCCTCTAAGTTATCAAAAATCAAAAAAAGACGAAGGTCACTATATAATGATAAAAGGTTCAATCCATCAACAAGAAAGATCCATCCTAAACATATATACACCTAACATAGGAGCACCAATGTTCATAAAGCAGCTTCTAGGCAAACTTAAAAAAAAGATGGACTCTAATACTATCATAGCTGGGGACTTTAGTACCCGACTCACAACCCTAGACAGATCATCAAAACAAAAAATCAGCAAGGAGACCAAGAAATTCAATGAGATGCTTGAACAAATGGACTTAATTGATACCTACAGAACACTCCACCCAACAACCACAGAATATACATTCTACTTATCACCACATGGAACATACTCCAAATCAGCCATATTATTGGCCATAAATCAAACAAACAAATTTCATAAGATTGAAATCCTGTCATGCATCTTTTCAAACCATAGTGGAATAAAAATAAATATCAACACCAACAAAATTTCCCCAAAGCCCACAAAGACATGGACACTAAAACAACATGATGCTGAACAATGACTGTGTTAACACTGAAATCAAAGAAGACATTGAAAGATTCTTGGAAACAAATGAAATACAGAAACATTCTACCAAAACTTCTGGGATGCCATGAAATCAGTTCTAAGAGGGGAATTTATATCTCTACAAGTATACATCAAGAAAATGGAAAGATCACAAGTGGAGAGCCTAACAAATCACCTAAGGGAGCTGAACAAGAAGACCACCAAAACCCCAACCTTAGCAGAAGAATCCAAATCACAAAAATAAGAGCCCAAATATGG